>PVKN010044959.1:0-10102 GCA_004027915.1 Capromys pilorides
TACTGGGATTGAATTTAGGATCATGCACTTGCCAGGCAAGCGCTTATTCTACTGAGCTATCTCCTTGGCCCCTATACTTTGATAAATTAACCAAAAATTAAAAATCATACACATAATATTTGAATACTAGTTGTGAAAAACATTTTCCTCTGATTTAAATACCATGAGCAATTAATATACCACTCAGAAGCGTTCATTTGGCAGTAATACTGGGATGAATGTTCTTTGTGGGCAAAATCTGGTTGGTTCTTTGGGTGGAGGATTTCAGTCTACAGCATCATTTACTACTCTGCAGCTGGGTCAAAGGAACGACACAGTTGCCGGGTCCGTTGTGGTTCAAGTTGATAACATAGCTATGGCTAGGACATAGGCTATGGCAATTTAAGTTTAAAATTTTAGATATTGAGACACGGGGAAAGTGGGCAGTCTTTCGCAGTAAAAAGTTGGAAGCTCTCAGCCAGCACTGAAGACAGCCTCGCGGAGAGCGGCCTTCTTTGGCATCATGCAGCAGCCCTGATGGTCTTCCTCCTGGTTCAGTTCTGATCCTGGTCACCAGAGCTGGGCTGAGATGCAGGCTGGTGAAGCCACCTTGCTGGGCCACCTCCTGAACGAGGGCAACATATACTACACCCTCGCTCCCTGTCCAGCACAGGCAGAAGCACAGACATGTCCACTGTGCTGCCTCTGGAGCAGCGGCCTGGGTCCCAGCTATGTTGAAAGCAGCCTATGTGTCTGCTTCTGGTTAATTAGCTGAGAGATTTGGAAGGCCCTGATGGTTGGTGCTATCATCTTCTAGCCAAAGGTGAGAGCATTCCTCCAAGGTCTGGAGGGAGTCCCAGCACTGCTGGGGAATGGTGGTCTGCCTCCATTTCCTGAGGACTTGCTCCTTGCCTTAGCCTTTTGTCTGACCTCACACGTAAGATGTAACAGCTGTCCTACAGGTCACAGGACTTATGAATTCCTGTCACTGCATTTGTGGACATTATCTCAGTCCTTGTCCTCCTCTGGACCTGTCAGCTGTACTTAATGTGGTTGGCCATAGTCTTTTTCTTTTTTTCTCAAAAAGAGACAGGGTCTCCCTATGCAGTTCAGGCTGGCCTTGGGCTCACTTTTGTAGCCCAGGCTGGTCTCAAACTCACACCGATTACAGGCATGCGCCACCACGCCCAGCCTGGCCATACAGTCTTAATGCAAGCTTTTTCCATGAGTTTCTGTTATACTTGACTATACCCAAATTTCTCTCCTTCCCTCCCTCCCTGCCCCCCCTTTAGCTCTCTCTCCTCCTACCTCCCTCTTACTCTCTCTCTCCCCCTCCCCGCTACCTCCTGCTATCCACAACCCCCTGCAGTACTAGGAACTGAACCTAGTCCCTCACACATACTAGACAAGCACACTGAGCTATATCCCCAACCCTTTTTATTTATTTTAGTTTAATTTTGGAGACAGGTCTCACTATGTAGCCAAAGCTAGCTTCAAATAGCTGATCCTTCTGCATTAGCCTCTGAATACAGAATTATAGGCATCCGTGACAACTATACCAGGCTTTTTCAAAATTAATTATTGTGATATTGGGAAACTGAAGGATGCTTTGCCACTGAGCTTATATCTCTAATCCTTTTTACTTTTATTATTTATTTTTGTTTGTTTGTTTGTTTGTTTGTTTGTTTGTTTGAGACAGGGTCTTGCCATATAGCTTAGATTGGTCTTGAACTCACTGTGGAACCTAGGCTAGCCTCAAACTTGTAGCCATCCTGCCTCAGCTTCCCAAATGCTGGGATTACAGGCATGTACCACTTAGCATTATTTTTTGAGAGAGGGTCTCATTAAGTAGCCCCGAATGGCCTTGAATTTGGAATCCTCCTGCCTCAGCCTCCTTAGTACTATAATTACAGGTCTATACCACCATGTACACTAAGCAGGCGCACTCACACGCTTGCTCTTTCTTTTTGCCTTTTTGTTTCCTATTACCTTAAATGTAAAACTTATCTCAGCCTCTGTCTTCTCACTTCTCCCCATTTTTTTCCAGACAGGTGGTTATTCTACTGAGCTCTTCCTTTTTTTTTTTTTTGAGTGCTGCTCGTATCTGAATTTTTTTAAAAATTTATTTATGTATGTATGTCTGTATGTCTGTATGTATGTATGTATTATGGCTGGCTTGCCCCGGGGTTGGGGCTGGCACAGCATGTGGTGCGGGAGATCAAACCGTGGTCCTTCCAGTTCCTAAGTTTTCCTAAGCAGGTGCTTTAGACCGCTGAACCATCTTGCTGGCCCCGTACCTGAATTTAAATGACTGAAGCTTTTGCCTCACATTCCCAGCTGCCTAATGGATAGCTCTACCTTGTCATTTAGAACGTCACAAAAATTTTGTGATTTAGACTCCTCTCCCTACTCCTCAAGGATGTGGAATTAAAAAGTAAATTATCTAGCTTGTAATATGAGACAAATTCAAATATACAGAAAGTTGTAAACAGGCCACTGCTGCTAACTGCCAGCTGCCGTGAGTCAGCAGCTGTTGACCCCGCCGTATGGCCTTATCTTTGTGCATGTGTGTAAATATGCTTCCCCCAGAGCTGTGTCTAAGTTAGGAGCTGGCACTTAAACATACAGCTTATAAAAATCTAAACATCTGGGACCATTTTAAATTCCCCTCCTGTTCTGATTTGAAACCAGTACTTTTTTTGAAGTGCCTCTTGCCTTCTGTGCTTGTGTCCTGTGCAACCCTGGCCTGGTCAGAAGTGACCTTCTCCTTGCTCTGCCTGCCTCAGGCTTCCCTTGCAGCCCAGCAACAGTGGTCTACTTCCCAGATTCTTGTTCACTACCCCAGCAGGTCACCTGGAAGCACGTCCGTGTTCCTCTTCTGCTTTAGAAGCCCCTTGAGGAGCACAGGCACCTCACCTAATGCTTGTGCACATGGAGATGACTGGAAACCTTTGAAAAAAAAGAAGTTTCCTCCTTCCCACTTGTGAGGTATTCTTGCCAGGGTCTTCATCTTCTCCCTATGCCTTGAGCCCATGCCAGAGCTGTGGGGGCATCTTGCCAGCTCCGCCCTTCTCCCCCACCCTCTTCACCCGGTACCAGTAGGTTGCCCCATGTCATTTATCGCTCATGCTGGTCTCTTCCTGGAGCTCTGTGAAAAGTTACTCTAGGGCTGGCACCCATGAGCATCCTAATATTAGGAAGGCTGAGGCAGGAGAATCACTTGGCAATCTAGGCCAGTCTGCCTTACAGTGAGTTTAAGGCCAGCCTAAACTGCAGAGGGAGATCTTGTATTTTTTTTAAAAAAAAAAGCCTTCAAGGTTGCCATGGTTAATCTCGTCAACTTCATGGACTTGAGAGACACCTAGGAGATCAGTGGGGCACACTAGGTATGTCTGGGTGGGCCTGAGGACATTGCCTTGGAGACCTCTTCTGGTGCTGTCCCCTTCCTTTGTAGCTCTTGCCAGGCTTTCTGCTGGCTGTGAGATAAGCAGCTTTCCTGTGCCTTATTGTGATGTTTCTGACATTGCCAGCCAGCCTGGACTTAAGCCTCTGAAACTAACAGCTCCTCTCTTACGTGTGTAGATCACATATTTTGTCCCAGCAGTGGAAAGCTGGTTAATGTAGAGATGTAGATGGAGACATCTATTTTTTTGTGTCTCAGTATCCACTAGGGACAGCTGGCTCTTATGGGGAACAGCTGTATGACCCCCTAGAAAGCACCTGGCAGATTCACACAGGGGCCTTTCTTGAATGGTAGTCAGCAACCAGACCTCACCTATACACAGGGCTTCTCTGGTGGAAAAAAACTACTTTTTGTTGTTGCAGTATTGGGGATTGAACTCAGAACCTTGCGCTTGCCAGGCTGGTGCTTATGCTACTGAGCTATCTCCTCAGTTCTCTCTGGTGGAAAAAGAATGCCAATCCCACTAGGGATTGAGCCAATTGAGGGTGGCAACTACTGCCTTATGCTTTGTCTGCATCAAGACCCTAGTTGGGAGCTGGATGTGATGATGCGCATTTGTTAACCCAGTGCTCTGGGAGGCTGAGGCAGGAAGATTGTAAGTCAGAGCTCAGCCTGAACAGCTTAGCTGCTTAGCAAGTTAGCTGCTTAGTGAAAACCTGTCACAAAGGCTGGAGATGTAGCATAGAGCACCAAGGCTCTGAGTTCAGTCCTCAATACAGGGGCAAAAAGAAAGGCACTGGTTGGGGTGGAGGCCGAGAGAGTTCCATCTGGAGCTACCCGGGTATGCCAGACCTATAACTTTGAAGAAACCTAGGACCATGTGTTAAAAACAGAAATGACTGCCCTGTTTATCCATACTGGTGATGGGGAGTTTTAGTGTGTGGTTGAGTTAAGGTTGTATCTCCTTTCTGCCTGTTTTTCTTTTTTTTTAATTATTGTTTGTTTCTTTATTTATTCATTTTGTGGCTGGCTCAGCCTGCCCTGGTGGTGGCGCTGGCGCAGCTTGTGGTGCCGGGGATCGAACTGCAGTCCCTGCAGTTGCCTGAGCCCTCCTAAGCAGGCGCTTTAGACCACTGAACCGTCTCGCCGGCCCTAATTATTGTTATTATTATTATTATTTTTTTTTTTTGGTATTATGGCTGACTCAGTCTGCCTTGGGGGTGGGGCTGGCGCAGCATGTGGTGCTGAGGATTGAACCGTGGTCCCTGCAGTTGCCTAAGCTTTCCTGAGCAGGCGCTTTAAACCGCTGAACCATCTCGCTGACCCTCTGCCTGTTTTTCTAGTGCCAATGTTAATGAACCAGAAATTGTCAAAATATAAGCTGTGCAGCGATGGGAGGTCGAAGCACCCCTTTTGACTTCCTCCTCCCCTTGCCATTGCTTGCTGACAGTTCTTAATAATACACAGCTGCTGCTAAGACGTTTCATTGGATTTCAGTTCTTTGGGGGATGAAAATATGATGGCTTTTAAGGGGTATAAAGCAAGGAGTCAAGAGGAGAACGATTATTCATTGTTTAGTGACATTACTGTCTTTACCCAGGCAGTCTCAATGGACTCTAGCTAGGGACCATGCAGTGTTAATCCTGCTTTCTGCATGCAGTTTCATTCCATAAAAGTTTTCAGTGCCCTATTTTAGAGAAGGAGAGACTGAAACCCACAAAAATTCTCCTGCCTCAGCTTCCCAAGGTGCTATGATCTTGTATAACTCAAAGTTACAGAGCTAGTGAGAAGCAGAGCCCAGATTTGAACTTAGGCCTGTTCATGCTTCCAAAGCTCGGGTTCTTCTCGTGGCTCCATGGCTTCCTTTGCACTGAGCCAGTTATGGGGAGTGGAGGAGGCACACCACTCCCCCAGCAGCCAGACTTTCTGGAAAGCATCAGGTAGTAAATGTTTCGGGCTTCTCAGGCTATTCTGTCTCTGTCACATCTGTACAACACGGCCACTGCGGCACGCAAGCATCTAGACACAGTGAAAAAAATAGGCAGGCTGTATTCTAATCAAATTTTTTGTTATTTGAATAGACAACACACTGGTCTTGAACTTGCAGTCCTCCTTTCTCAGCCTCCCAGAGTGCTGTGACTTTTTATTTCTATGGGTTGTGTTTATTAGCATTTTACCATATGGGAAGTTAAAACAAGCTGGACGTGGTGGTACATACCTGTAATCCCAGGCTGAGGATGCTGAGGCAAGAGGATAGCAAATTTGAGTTCCACCAAAACAATTTAGCCCTAGCTCAAAATTTTAAAATGCGAAAGGCTGAACATGTAGCTCAGTGGTAGAGAACTCTTGGGTTCAGTCCTCAGTATGACACACATGCATACAAGAGGTTGCTTTTTTTCCCTTTCTTTTCTTTTTTTTTTTTAATGTATTTGCTACAGGGTCTCACTACGCAATCATAGTGATCCTTCTGTTTTCAACTTCCCCAGTGCTGGGATTACAGGCATGTGCCACCACGCCCAAACTCTGTCACCAGCTCAGTGTGCCTCAGGGGGCTGGACTAGCGCAGCAGTTGAGGCCAGACATTGAACCCCGGTCCCTGCACTTGCCAATGCAGACACTTATTCTGCTGAACTATCTTGCTGGCCCACATACAAGATTTAAAACATATTAAAACCTAAGAATATCAGGTATACATTGTATGAGCTGTCAGTATTAAAAAGGCAAATAAAGATGTTATGAAAAATGTGGGCCTCCTAAATGGATCTCAGGGGCCCATGACCCATATTTTGAGACCTGCTGAGATAGTGGTGGGATGGATGGAAAAGGAGACAGTGCTGGCAGGCTTGGGAATCAGGGGTTGGATTTTTTTTTTTGTCTTTTTGAGACAGGGTCTCGCTGTACAGTTCAGGCTGGCCTTGAGCTCACTTTTGTAGCCCAGGCTGGTCTCGAACTTGCTCCAATGCTCCTGCCTCAGCCTCCCAAGTGCTGGGATTACAGACGTGTGCCACCACACCCGGCTAGGGATTGGATTCTTATGTGACGAGGAACCACTTCAAAGTTTGCGTGAGTGAGCTGGCAGCTACTCATGGCAGATAAGCAGGAGAGCTAGAGAACCTGCAGACCCTTTAGGAAGCCTTTGCAGTGCAGGGGAGCTTATCTGATCATCTGGTTTGTGTGACATCACTGACGTGCATGGCATGGAGTGTTGAAAGCACAGATTTTTCAAACAAAATGGCCCAAAGTGTGAACTCACACTTCAGCCAGTACGCAGCGGAGAAATGGTAGTCTGTCCCATGTGGGAGAAGTTGTGTTGGACATACCCAACAGAGGTAAGGTTTCTTCAGGGATCGATTTAGTAGTGAATGATATGACCTTGGGACCTGACTCTCCCTATTAGCAACACTGGGACTCTGTTGAGTCTAAGAAAGTCAGAAGGCTTTGAGTTAGAGTAACTGGGCATGGTGGCATATTCCTATAGTCCCAGCACTACAGAGCTTGAAGCAGGAGGATTACTGTGAATTCAAAACCAGCCTGAGCTACATAGTGAGACTTTGTCTCAAAAAACCTAAATAAGAGCTGGGTTGGTGGCACATCACATGCCTGTAATAACAGTACTCAGGAGACTGAGGCAAGAGGATTACTGAGTTCAAAGCCAGCCTGAGCTACATAAGTAGGTTCAAGGCCAACCTGAGCTATACAATGAGACCCTGTCTCAAAAAAAAAAAAAATCAAAAACCTAAATAAATGAATACTCAGAACAGTGGGGTAGTGAAGAAGATGGGAGAACAAGGACTATTTCTTATGTGCACCTATACATAGTCCCCAACGCTGGTGTCTTCTCTTTGTTGGTTGTTGTCCTGGAAGCCATCTTCCCCCAAACTGGAGGTGCCCTGGAAACTGTAGCTATTTGCCATCTTCTTTCACTGTCTTTTCTCATTGCTGAGACAAAACACATGGTGATCAAATATAAAAAGAGTAAAGGTTTCTTTTGGCTCACAATTTGTAGAGGTTTCAGTTTATGGTCTGCTGCTCCAAGGCAGGGAGGCGTGGCCGAGGAGCAGCACAGATCAGAGGACAAGCAACAGCAGCAGCGGTGAGCAACAAGGAGCAGGCAGCCACTGCAGCTCTTCCTGTCCATTTATCTCATCCAGGCCAGGGCTGATAGCACCCACACCCTCAATCCCAGCATTGTACCATGAATCAATCCCACTCATGTCCTTGGTCCCTGCAGCACACATCCTATGTCTGGTTACCTCCGAAAAACCCCACCTATAACCACATGAGGCTTTAGGGGGACAGGACATCTAGATACAAATAGTAACATTCACCTTGGTGTCACTCTGATTCTCAGAGGCTTGAACCAAAGGAATAGTTCCGGATTGTGGTCTAAAGACAAAAAACAACAGTAACAGAACGCTTTTGCCAATATGACCTTATTTCGACCCCTGCGCACTCACTCCTATTATCAATGCATTCTGGATGCTCTTGCCCTGTCCATCATACTTGCTCTACTTCCTGCCTGTTGCCAGCATCACCTGTACTTCAGGGGCTTTCATAATCAAGTCTTCTGTTGCAGCAGTTTCAGGGAATGATACCTTTGCTCCTGTCAGGTGCAGCAGGGTTCCTGTTTGTCAAACATGCAGACCATGTGCCTGGCACCAGTCAGAAAGGGCAGGTGGCTGCTGCTTTTCAGTGCCTCCTAGTAGATGCTCACAGGGAGAGGCATTTCTGGGTCAGAAAGCTTTCTTCCTGCTTCCAGAATGCATCAGCTAAATGTGTTGTCATCCTGTCAGAAAGATAATCTCCACAGCTTCTTGAATCAGTCTCTACTTTTGAGCAGTTAAATAGGTTTCATTATTAAAAATAGCAGGACTAATATCATACTTTTACTTTACGCCTTTTACATCTTTGTCAACATCTTCATGTTTCCTAGAGAAATCTCCTAATTGGAATTATTCAGTACCTTTAGGAGATCTTTGATTCATCTTATCATCCTGAAAAGTGGTACCCATTGGCAATGCCTCTTAGACTGACTGCCCATTTGCCCTCAAGACAGTGAGGGTTTCTGTTGTGTGTGTGACCCAGCTAGTTGGCAGTGTCAGGAGAGGTGATGCTAGTCAAGTGGTGAGGCCTGTTGCACACTGAACTCTGCCCGCCATCCTGGGGGCAGCCCTCAGGAGGAAGCTTGTCTGCTGTGCCTTTGGCCCAAGGGCTGCTGCGCCTCCCACATGCAGGTCTGGATTAGTGGCATCCAGGGAGCCAGAGGAACAGGAGTGCTTCAGTCCTGGGATTAGAGTGGATGCACCAACTTGCGATTGCTTGGTGTCCATGACTAGAAAAGATAGACTGCTGTATGTCCATTGGTCAGGTGGGCTCACCTTGAGAGGCACTGAGCAGAGCACCTGACTCAGTAACTGTTGCTTGGGGAATGCTTTAGCTGTTTCCTTCTTCCCATTTTGGTTGGAGGCCCACACAGTAAACAGGACTGAAATGAAGTTATGGAGGATACTGATAATTAGCTTGTTTGCCCCAGAAGGCTGTTAGCAGTGCTGAGGATCAAACTCGGCTTTGTTCCTGCTAGGCAAGCACTCTTAACACTGAGTTACATTCCCAGCTGTTTCTTTACTTTTTATGGTTGTTTTGTTTTGTTTTGTTTGTGTTTTTGAGACAGGGTCTCGCTGTGCAGTCCAGGCTGGCCTTGAGCTCACTTTTGTAGCCCAGGCTGGTCTCAAACTTGCACTGATCCTCCTGCCTCAGCCTCCCAAGTGCTGGGATTACAGGCGTGCACCACTATGCCCGGCTCTGTTTGTTTACAATGTTGAGACAGTCTAAGTTGGCCACAGTAGCAGGTGATCCTCCTGCCTCAGTCTTCTAAGTAGTTAGAATTACTAGTGTGCCACCATGCCTGGTGCCAGTCTTGGGTTTTTTGTGGTTTTTCTATTTGTTTTGTGTTTTTGAGACAGGTTTTCACTATGCAGTTAGGCTGGCTTTGAACTCACTTTGTAGTCCAGTCTGTCCTCAGGCTTGCAGAGATCATCCTGCCTCACTCAGCCTCCTGGTACTGGGATTACAGGCATGTACCCCACGCCTAGCTCAGCCTTGCTTTTTACTTTTTTTTTTTTCCACTTCTGGGTTACTTTATTCTTTTTTTTTTTTAGATTTATTTTTGTGTTATGGCCGGCTCAGCCTGCCCTGGGGCTGGGGCTGGCACAGCATGTGGTGCCGGGGATCGAACCACGGTCCTTCCAGTTCCTAAGTTTTCCTAAGCAGGTGCTCTAGACCACTGAACCATCTCGCCAGCCCCTGGGTTACTTTATTCTGCCTTTTCCACTTTTTTTTTTTTTTTGAGACAGGATCTTGCTGCGTAGTTCAGGCTGGCCTTGAACTCACTAGGTAGCCCAGGCCGGCCTCGAGTTTATGGCAGTCCTCTTGCCTCAGCCTCCCTTGTGCTAGGATTTATTTATTTATTTATTTATTGTATTTTTAGGGAAAGGTTTACAGGGTGTTCAGGGTCTCACTACTAGATCAGACTCAATGATCCACTCGTGCTTATAGCCCCTCAAGAACTGGGATTACAGATGTGCGTCACCATGCCCAGTCTCAATTGCTGTCTCAGCACGCCCTGAGGTGGGGGCTGACACAGCAGGCCCGGCCCCCAGCCCCTGTGTTAATCCACTGAGCTAGTTGGCCGGCCTAGGATTTTTTTTTTTTTTTTTTTAA
>PVKN010044960.1:0-10013 GCA_004027915.1 Capromys pilorides
TTGCTAGGTTGAATCTCACAAAATTTAATGGAAGGACATAATTAATATCTGTTAAAATTAGCATAAAATATGACAGTGTAGTTGTTATATAATTTTAAGCTTTTAAAGACCCCTCGACTCTAACATTGTCATGAAAACTAACAGTAGAAATGATATAAATTTTTTAAGTGGGCGGAATTTTATTGGTGGCTATAGTTATTTGTACTAATGAAACATTTAAATTGATAAATGGTTTTGACTAGAAATTACAATTTATATTTCTGTATTTTCCCTTGAAGTAAGATTTGTTTATTGGTGTAATTAATAATAGTGGAGAATTTGAGTATAAAAGCATAATCCGTGTATCAAATTTGTTGTTGTTGTTATTATTATTATTATTATTATTATTATTTATTTATTTAGTACAGGGGCTACAGGGTATCACTATATAGATATACTATATAGACTATATAGACACTATATAGACTTGCAGTGATCCCCCTGTTTTTCAGCCTCCCAAATGCTGAGATTATAGGCGTGTGCCACCACACCCAGTCTCAATTGAAGTCTCAGCGGGCCTCCAGGGCTGACTGGGTATCAAACCCTGGCCCCTGTGTCTGCCTAAGCAGGTGCTTTAACCTGCTGAGCTATGTGGCCAGCCCTCGCGTATCAATTTTTAATGAACTTGTTTACATTCGATTAGAATCCAACTTTTAAGAATTATAGAATATAATGAGTGATGCACTGAGTTCTTACACAAAGGCAGTATCTATGGAAAGGACTTAAGATGACATGCCCACTAGGTAAATGAATGACTAGAAGAACAAATTGTAAATTCTAGTATCAGCAGTTGCTGGTCAGAGACCTTGAAAACCAAACAAAAATTTTATCCACTTTTGAAGTTTGCCACTGGTTGTGTCGTTTTTATTGAGAATATTTCCCTAGAAGAATATTTATTGAAATAAAACATAATTGAAATCAAATGAAAATTTCCTCCACAAATTTAGTATGATATTTTGAAAGATTTCTCATTCTCTTCTGAAATTTGTTGGAAATTGTATAAGATTTAGAATCGGTCTAAGCTTGGGTAAAGAGAGCAATATATGTCACATACATTCCTCTGTAGGTTCATAAGGGGAAAAATTAGGGCCAGGCAGATCGCTCAGTGGACTAAAGCACCTGCTTAGGCAGAGCGCAGTGGCACGCCTTGCCGACCCCACCCCTGGGGTGTGCTGACACTGGGCATGGTGGCGCACACCTGGTGTCCCAGCGCTTGGGAGGCTGAAAACAGATGAACCACTACGAGTTTCATCTATGTAGTGAGGCCCTGTAGAACTTGTCCTAACTACAGAAAACAAAATCAAACAAACAAAAACCCAAGGGGAAAACGTAATATTTGAATTAAGCAGTTGGGCAGTGCCTGTCTTCTAGTAGCTTGAACACACCAACTTCTCTCATTGCTTAGGATCACGCAAACAGTCTAAAGTAAACTACTGCTAAGTATAAGATTGATTTTATACCTGAGAACCAGATAGGACCAGAATTTTACATATTACACCATGGATTACACTTTAACTTGGAAGGCATTGCTAAACAATAGACAATTCACAATACATAAACTACTTGAAGAGATGAAGGTCAAGTGACCCCCACAGACTGAAGGTGTTTATCTAGCAAGACAGAAGGCAAACCTCTGTCCAGCAACTATAACAAAGACCTAGAACTGTCTTCGTTACCTTCTCAGGAGCCTAAGTCCTTCCCTTTCTGAGTCACTCAGGACTTAGTATAGAAATCTAGGCACAAAGGACAGACTTACTGGCTGGGGGAAATGTGTTGTGGGAGGGCATATGGACCCATCCCTGTAGCTTTCAGACTTGTTTTCCTCTGTGGTCCTAAAGAGGAAATGAGATAATAATTACGAATAGTCAGGTCACGAAGTTACAACAGAATGAAAGTCGTCTTAATGGCTATGTGGCACAGACCAACTCATGAATAATAAAATAGTACAACTCATTAGCTACTCACGAATAATCAAGTATTACAATATTTTTCATACCAATCTGTAATTGAATCTTGAACCTCTGTGTGATTCTGATGCCTCATGCCTATCTATCTCACAATCCATCAAATGCAAAGATCACCTCTGACAGAGACCAGAGCCTTGTTCATGTCCTGTGCCTAATGTCCTCTCCTGTGACTGTACCTCTGCTGTACTTTTAAACCTTGGTCCTGTCTATACTCTTAGTAAAATCAAACCCGACTCCTCAGACACTGGTAATGAATGCCAATCTATATATAGCACCACGGGCAGGACAGTAAAACTAGTCACGCCTTCATAAAGACTGACAACTTTGACACGCACATTTATGTCCGTTCATGACCACTACAGCTTTCCTGAGGAAAACTTCACTGCACGAGCAGCCCCTTCCTTGTCAGAATATTTATGCTTAAGCAAATCTAAAAATGATGTAAGTGGGATATTATTTACTTTAGAATCCTTAGAATAAAGTGTTTGTGAGGAGACTAGCTTAGTATCAAAATAATAAATATGACCAAGAATGGAATTCTCAGGGCTGGCCAAATAACTCAGTGGATTAAAGTGTCTGCCAGAAGGCACAGGGGCTAGGGGTTCAGCCCCTAGGCCTATGCCAGCCCCAACCCCCAGGGCACGCTGAGATGGCAATTGAGACTGGGCTGGGTGGCATGTGCCTGTAATCCCAGCTCTTGGGAGGCTGTAAACAGTCACATCAGTACAAGTCCAATCTAGTAGTGAGACCCCGAATACCCTGTAGACCCTTCCCTAAAAATAAAAAATAAAAAAATTAAAAGAATGGAATTCTCCTGCAAAACAAAATGAAAGTGGAAATTCAAATATCACTTTTGGCTGGTAGAAGGTCTTAACTCAAATGCTCAAATGCATTTACTTGTTGTATTATTTGTAGAAAATTTTATTGTGGCTCTACAACTCATTGCAGAACACCTTGGAGTGATCACCTTTCTGTCTACAGGGAGATCTCTGAAACTTCTGCAGTGAGTTGTCTATGGCAAACAGAGGCTCTGGGTACTTCCAGGCCAGACAGCTCATCCACTACATAGCAGAAGCCAAGAGAGAAATGTACCCTGGGCCTGAAGACTGGCTGCAGTGGAATGAGGGATTTAAGTCTTTTTTAATAGTACTCAGGATTATTAATTGTTATAATTACCTTTCTGAGTGTCTCCATACTTGCATTTTACTGAAGATATAAATGTCATTTAAGTGGAACACAAACCTACAAAGCTTGATTTTGAAGATGGCCAAATTCTGCAACAAAGCTCAGGTGATGAAATAAAGAATTTATTTAAAGAAATAGATATTTAAGTAACATTGACAAAGCACATAAAACTGGACTGTAATAAAATCACATGAGACATCATGTTGTTTTCATGACAAATATATGAACTAAAGTAATCCTTTAATACTCACTGTGATAAAAGCTAATACATTTTGCTTTGGTCCACATACCTACCTCCATACCTCTGCATTTGCTCTGATGAAAAATTTACATATACATAGCCACCAACACTGCCATGCCTGAGTTTAGAGCTTCGGAACTATCAAAAACAATGGTTAACTTTGATCTTCAATCATTTATTGGATAATGAAGCTCAAGAAAATTATTGGCAATTCTTTCATTTATTTGTTTGGAACAGTGTCTTGCTAAGCAGCTTGGACTCCTAGTGACTCCCCTGTCTTGGTCTCCTAAGTGCTGAGATTATTGGTGTGCGCCATCATCCCTTGGCATGCCTGGGATTTCGGGGCTGGTATGGCATGAGGTACCGGGCATAAAATCCAGGTCCTTGCACTTGCCAGACAGGTCCTTAGGCTGCTGAGCTATCTCGCAAGCCCAAGACTGGTAAATTTGCTTTCTCATTTTCTATGCATCAGAAAACCCTGGGCATGACTTAGCTTTGGCTCAACATATCCCTGAAGGTTATGATCAAGACAGAAAGAGGATCGGTTTCCCGCCTCCTTCTACTGGCTCTGAGGCAGACTCGGGCTGCTGCTGGTTGCCTGCAGGCCTCAGGCTTTTCTGCGCTGTTGGTCAGAAGCCACCATCTTGCCAAATGAATGCCACCCCGAGCAGTGCTGTCACGGTGTGGAACAGGTTCATTGTGCCCAATGAATGGGGACATGGAGAGAGATGGTTGGGAGCCAGAGAATTGGAGAAGCAGTGTATAAGCATGATTAAAACCAACAAAATGTATTTGTTTTTCAACATCTGTAATAACATCTCATAGTTTGGCCAGTTTGGAGAGTATAATACACATTTGTAAGTCATTATAATTTTCATAGAGTGCTGGAACACCTCGAGCGATAGGAAAGAATTTTGAAATTTTATACTTCTAGTAGCTATATTTCTATAATATTCCTAAAACTTCTAAGTCACTGAAACCAAGCTGCATTTTAGAGCAACACAGATTGCTAGTCTGCTTCTCCTGGTATCCTGAATCCAAATACTCAGCATGCAATTAAATCTTATAACCATCAAGAGACTTCTAAGACAGAAACAACTCTGGGGGTCGGAGAAGGAGCAGCAATAGATTAACTCCATTGTTTTGATGCCAGGAAGTATACAGCTTTGAATTTAGACTATTGGAGAAGTTGGAGGCAACAATCATACCAATTCCAATAAGATTCAGACACAGATGAAGACATATTTTAAGGTTCTTGAGATGGAAAGGTTTGCAGTCGTGTCTAGGTCAGCGGTGGTTAATCTGAGGCACTTGCAGGCTGTTTTGTATCATTGAAAACTCTGACAGATTTGTCCTCACTGACCGAAGTGTACAATCATCAGAATCAAAGGCAAACTTATATATCTTATGTACAAGGAAAGAAGAGATTTAGCTACTTTTCCTCTTATAATGCATGATAATAAAATAGGCTGCACCAGTGAAATATCTTTCTAAGAAAATGAAACATACGTGCATCCTATGGAACTGCAGGTAGCACAATTTCTGAAATGCTTTACCAGAAAAAAAAAGGGGAATATTCTTAGGAAACTGGTTGTATCATGAACATTCCAGAGAAATGCATGGGCTTTGTAGAATCAGGGCAATATAAAAATATTCAAATATTTTGAGAAAGTAAAGTAACAAACAGTGACATAGTCAAGAACTAATTGTCTAGGGCCTAAAATATATTTCTGGTCATGTTAGAAATGGTAAAGAATACAGCTGATACTTTACTAGTTTACTTAGCAGATTTGAGAACCTCATTTACCATGCCAAGAACAGAATATAAGAAAAGGTTAAGAGGGATGTACCAGCACCTAGATGACCATAATAGCACTCACGTAACAACGAGATAGGGACCACATGCTTTCCAGAGAATTCCAAGGCTCGGTGAAGAGATTAGCGTACTCCAGAGGGAACAGCCCCATGGAACTGAGAAAGAACAGAGCTCTCCCCTGCCCTTGCAGGATGCTGAGACCCAGCTCCGCACCTCGAGGGCACCCTGTGGTGCCGTGGCTTCTCTCCTGGGAGGGTTGAGCAGGGAACAGAGGTGAAATGGAGTGAGCATTTGACGTTGCTGTTTCCTGAGGGTTTCTCAAAATACAGCCGTCTGTTTCTCCTGACCCAGGGTCTTGAGCCAGGCTGAGCCAACCCTGGCTTCTCTGTGGCCACCAAGTGCAAGAGGAAGCGGGGCACCCTGCAGCTGTGGCCCAGGGCCTCTTGCCATCTGCAGACAAGGAAGCGAGGGAAGAGGACAGTGTGACAGCCAAGGAGCCCTCCTGAGAAACCCCATGCACAAACCTAAAAGGTTATATCACAATCAGCGACAGAAAAGAAGAACAATGAAAAGGTCCACAGGGTTTTACTGAAAGAAACAAAATCTCACCCCAAACTGGCTTGTGAGCATCCCGTCTGAGCCTGGCATGGTGGCACACTCCTGGAGCCCCAACGCTCAGGAGGCTAAGGTGGGAGGATTTTGGCAGGTTGGACTTCAGGCTGAGCTACAGAAGCAGGTTCAAGGCCAGCCTGAACAATATAGGGAAACTGTGTCTGAAAAAAAACAAAAACAAAAACAAAAAAACTAACCAACAAAAGGAAAAGAAAGAAATTTTAGAGTAGAAGAATACAATAATCAAACTGAAAAATTTGCTAAAAGTTAAAACTTAATCGGAAAAAGAACAAACTTCAAAATAGGTCAGAGAAATGGGTCAAAGAGGAAAAATAGAATATGAAAAGCATAGAAAATTAAACGCACTATGAGACGTCATCCAGTAGAGCAGAGCACATGTGGGGACCCACAGAGAAAAGAGGCAGAAAGCTCGGTGGAAGTCCTACGGAAAGGCAGAACAGCTAACAGACGTCCAATTAAGAAAGGAAACACAGACCCATCCAAATGTGTGCAAACTAGGAAACCCTCAAAGACACCCAGGCCCAGGCTGATAATCTCAAGCTCAACAGGCAAGGTGACGATAGAATATCAAAGTGTCAAGGGAACAGTGATTTCTCAAGTTCAAGGGACCCTTGGTAAGATAATTAGATGCCTTAGTAGAAATTTTATGGGCTTGAAAGAAGTAGCAAAATATATTATAATATGAAAAAAATGGTCTGACAGCTAGGCACTTTGCATCAGGGAAAACTGTTCCTCAAAAATGAAGCCAAAATAAAGACCTTTTAAGTAAACATAAGTTGATGGAACTCATTACCAGTAGACCTGCTTGTAAAATATTAAAAGGATAGCTTTTAAGTTGATGAATGGACACTAAGTAGGTGTTCAAAAGCGTATGAAATTGTTAAGGTCCCTGAGAAAGATAACCACAAAGAAAAAAACAGAACACTGTAATGATGGTTTTGCTAAATCACTTTTAATTCTGCTATGAAAATTAAAAGAAAAAGGATTTAAAAAATCACACTAAAATATGTCAATTATAAAAAATCACTAAAATATGTAAACTATAATATCAATAACAACATACATGGGAGAGGAAAATAGAAGTTCAGATCTTTTGGCTTTGATTGAAGCTATCAGTTGAAGATGTATTGTTATACCTATAAAGTATTTAAATACTCTCCATGGTTATCACAAAAATGCACCAAAGAAAATTAGAAAGAAATCAACATGACAAAGGAAAACAGCACAAAGACAACAGGAGAAGAGAAGGCGAGAGTGCTGCAAGACAGACATTATGCAATTGAAAAAGTTGACCACAGTCAATCTTTTCCTATCAATAATTATTATAAGTGTAGATAGATTAAACCATCCATGTAAGTGTCAGGGATATAGCTCGGTAGCATGAGCACCTGCCTGGCAAGTGCAATGTCATGCATTCCATTCCTGGCACTCCAAACATAGATGCATACAAGCATACATACATACATACATACATACATACATACATACATTTAAATGATATAGAATAAATGAATGGATTCAAAAGATCCATCCACATGCTGTGTATTTAGAAGCTTCAGGTTTGATTTAAAAAACATATTTGATGCCACGCAGGCCCCGTGAATGAGACTGGGCATGGTGGCACACGCTTGTAATCCCGGTGCTTGAGAGGCTGAAAACAGGAGGATGGCTATGAGTCCGATCTGTACAGTGAGGCCCTGTAGACCTTGTCCTAAATACATAAAAAAATAAATAAATAAAAATAAAAACATATTTGAGCTGAAAGTGAAGAGGTAGAAGCAGGTATTCCACAAAAGCAGTAATAAAAGAAGAACAGGGAGTCATTCTTCTATCAAACAAAATGCAATTTTAGGCAAAAACTTTTAACAATATGTAAAGAGGAACATGTATGAATATTACAAGAAGCAAATATGAGATGCAAATATTGTCAGAATGAGAGAAGAAATAACACCCTATCATGATATCCTTAGTAACCTACTTACAATAACGAATCAAACATCAAAGTGGAAGATCCACAAAGAAACAGAGAACATGGATGGCGTGCACCCCACTGACCTAACAGCCACGCAGAGCATTTCATACAACAGGAGCAAAGAATATGTATAAAACATGTATGACATTGTCCAGAATCGAGCATATCTTGACCTAAAAGCACACCTTACACCAAACAAAGGATATCAAAATCATGTTATATATATATTTCCCAAACACAAGGGTGAAACAAGAAAGTAGCAGTTGAGGAAAACTTGGAAAATCGCAAAATCTGAGGAAATAAACAAGACCACGCTGAACAAAGAGTCGCATGATGAATGCATCTAATAGGAAATTACACTGTGTGGACACAGATTTCACACCATACGGCACACTCAAGTTATGAAACTCAGCAAAGTCGACAGTCAGAGGAGAGGCCATACCTGCAGACCTCTCTCTCCATTCATCAGAGAGACAGCTCGATATACAACTTAGTTTACAGATTAACAAATTAAATAGTAAGAATAAAAATGCTTAAGAGAAAAATAATGGGAAAAACTGCATCTAAGAGGTGCCTTCTGAGGACAGCAACACTGATTAAACTTTTATTACATTAACAAAAACTAAGCAAGAAAATTCAACTAAATAAAATCAGAATGAATCAACCATATCAGCCATATTACAGCTGATACCACAAAAAATGAAAGTCTACTGTCAACAGCTTTGTGACTTTGAAAAATGGATACATTTTTATAAACTATCTATCTGCAAATAATGGAATAAAAAGAAATTAAAAGGTAGACCATAGCTAGTTTATCATTGAATTAATTGTAAAAGCATACCAAGAAAGAAAACTTCCGGGGCTGTTGGTCAGTGGTAAATTCTACTGACTGCTTAAAGAATTAATGGTAATCTCAGTTAAGCACCTTTAAAAATATGTTAAAGAGGAAAGATTTTCACCTTCATATTAAGGAGCTAGCATCACTTTGATACTAATGTTAGGAAAGATGTGATGAGAACAAAAGCAACGTGCCTAACTCAGACAGATGTAGGGTTTCTATAGGTTCTATAAAATCCAACGTCACATTTCAAAGTACAATACAAGGCAGGCGAGACAGTGCAGTGGACTAAGCATCTGCTTTGGCAAGTGCGGGTACTGGGTTTCAGTCCCCAGCACCACATGCTGCACTTGGGCTCACTGAGCTGGCCACTGAGACCAGGCTTGGTGGGGCACACCTGTAGTTCCAGTGCTGGGGAGGCTGAGACAGGAAGATCACTACAAGTCCAAGCTGCATAGTGAGATCCTGTGCCAAATACATTAAAAAAAAACACACACAATGTATTATGGCAAAGTAGGATACATTCCCAAGAAACAAGGACAGTAGGGCTGGGGAGGTAGCTCAGTAGAATAAGCGCTCTTGTGGCAAGTGCAAGGGCCTGAATTCAATCCCTGGTTCCACAGGAAAACTAGAACAAAGAAAAAAAAGAAGCAAGGCTGGTGCATGAAAAATCTGAATATAATACAACACTTAAAGAGCAAAGGATAAAGTCACATGATCACATCAATAAATGCAGTAGAACTGCTTTCATGATAAAAATACTAAATACATTGAGAAGAAAACTAGCTTCGCATATTAAAGGCCACGTGTGTGATATGTCTCCACCCTACCTTGCACTCAGTACCAAAGCACTGAAGTGGTTTTCCCTAACATAAGAAACAAGACAAAGATGCCTGTTTTCAGAACTTCTATTCATTGTAATACAGGAAATAACAGAATATTTATGCAATGAAAAGAAATGAAAGACTTTCAGTTTGGAAAGGAATGCATAAATCTGTCAGAGAAACAAGATTATATATTACATTATATGTATCATACAATATATTGTATTGTGTATAAATTGTGTTATGCAAAAATTGTTTTAAATGTATAAGTATTACACAAAAATGTAGAAGCTAGAAGCAACAGATTGTGAAAAGTGTCAGGGATGCATAATAAACATACAACAATAGGTCATATATTGATACACTAAATATGAACCCTCTGAAAATGAATTTGTGAAAACACCCTTCATTCTAGTTCTTGGGAAAAATTTAGAAGAAGAATAGTGAGTTCAAGTCACACCTAGGCAACTTAGTGAGTGCCCATCTCAATATATTAAA
>PVKN010044961.1:0-10013 GCA_004027915.1 Capromys pilorides
GCACTAAAAATTTTAAAAATACTACTGTGGAAGTTGTGTTTTCTAAAGCAGTACAAGTAAGTTTCTACCATTTGAGCCATCTCACCACTAACAACTATAAATCTTGCAGAAGATACAAAGCCAAATACCTCAAAACTCTGAAGATTAAATGCAAGTACATGGATTCTGGAAGAGATTGAAAATTGCAAGAAAAACTTAATTTGGATGAATGTCCCTTTTTTTTCAACTTTTGTCTTAACAGTGGACCACAGTCAACACTGCACAGAACTGTGAAATGCAAACAAAAAACATACTGTTCCTAGTCAGAGATCATTTTAGTGAAGCAAATGAACATGTCAGCCAACGTGAATCTTTTTGTTTGACATGAGCAGCCAAATCCTGTCATTTATCATGAATCCTAAATAGTACACTTTTATTATGTATCATCCTCATGTTGTATATTCAATCTCTATATTCATCCATCTTATATATCTGCTTCTTTATATCCTCTAACTTCCACCTCCCTACTCATTCCCATAAGAACTTTTATTTAGCATCTATGTTCAATGTTTTCTTTTAACATTCCACATATAAGTGAAACTATGTAATACTTTTCTTACATCCCACTGTAGTTAGAAAAAACACTTGATATGATTGATTGATTGATTGATTGATTGATTGATTCATTTTGCGGGACTGGGGTTTGAATTCATGATCTTGTACTTGCCAGGAAGGCACTTGTGCCACTGAGCTATCTCCCTGCCCCCCCCCTCTTTATTACGATTTTAATCTATTTAGAGTTAAGAATTATTCTATGATCTAATGTGATCTGAAAAAATAGGAATTCGTATGAAATTATATAGTGCATGCATACACATGACCTGGGTGCTAAGAATGATTAGTGTGTTTTTTAAATACTTATATTGTAAGTAATTATATAAATAGTTGTATAGTGCATACTTACACATATATGTATACATATCCAGACTATATATACATATTCATACATATATAGTGTATAATAAGTAGACTATAATTTAAAATGAGGGTAGATGGTAAATTTGAAGATAAATGATTGGAAGTTATCCACAGAGAAGATACAGAGAAACATGAATTTTTTTTAATAGAAAATATTTTTTTATAAAAGAAGGAAACAGCCTTTGAGATGTTTCCAAAGGTTTAACACAGGCATAATTACAGTACAAAAAAAGAAAGAAAACAGAATTTTGGATAAAGACTAAACAGCTATTAAAGTGGGCAAAAGATATATTTAGAGAAATCCAGAAACTGTGTACTAAATATGAACAGAACTGTACCACGCCTGTCAAGAAGTGCTGAATATAATGAAAAAAATGTAGACCAGGGTTTTCTAGTTCAGTGGCAAAGTACTTGTACAGAATATATATGACTGTTCTGTTTTTTGAGATGACATCTTGCTATGCCTTTAAAGGTTATCTTAAAGGCCCCAAAGAACTCATCTTCCTTATTTCCCATTAATGTAAAATGTTATGGAATTAAACTATAATTTTCAATGGATTCTAATTTATTTGGAAAGACACTATTTATATTATAAATTATTTTTGGAGGAAAAGAATTTATTCATCAAATTTATTGTGCCAAAAATATTATATAGAAATATATAATAAATATGAGATAATCATTATCTTGTTATACCTCAAAATTTGAATAGTATCTAACTTGACAAATGAATCTTCTGTCACTTATAGTTAGCTGATAAATTCACTGGGACAAATCTGGCCATCTGTCTTATCTTTTTTTATGTCCTGGGAACTAAATGATCACTATATTTTTAAACTATGTTGTAAATATTTATATAAATAACTATATAACATTCCTGGTTTTGCCTGTTAGACATTCAAGCCCAAATTACTTACTACTCATTCTTTAAAAAAAAAAAAAAGTTCAGGTGGCTGAGACAGAAAGATTGTGAGTTCAAGGCCAGCTTGGGCTACATAGTGAGTTCAAGGCCAATCTAAACCACATAGCAGGCCTCTATCTCAAACAAAAAAAGGAAGAGAAAAACACAGTCTAGAGAGGTACTTGATGGGACATGCATGCAATCTTAGCCACTGTGGTTAGGTGAGGCAGGAAGGTCAGCCAGGGCAACACAGCAAAATCTATTATCAAAAGAAAGTTTGTTCACCTCTGCCATAAATGATCAATTTAGTACAACTGTTACAATTGACAATAAACACTGTCAGAAAATCAAGTTTATCTTATATTCCTTTTGCTTTATTTATGGAATAAAACTTGCCACTTTAGCAAGTATTAGCAGGCATAATAAAATCAAAAATAGAAGAGTAGTGAGAAGCAAACAAATCAGCCTCTCTGTGACTGGGAGTCCATATGCTGGCATACAGTAATGTGAGAAAAAATAATAAAGAGGAGATCTTGGGGGCCCAGCAAGGATCTAAAGCAAGAATTGGAGCCTACAGAAGAGCAAAAAAGGAGAAAGTAAATGGTGCCTTATCCCTGAATCCGAGTTCACAGTGTGAGAGAGGTAGTTCAAACCTACACAGCATGATGATTATGGCAACTCCAGAGACCTCGGAGAAGAGACGCATCAATGGAATGGAGCAGTGGATGCTGCAGGCTAAACTGGCATGACAGTTATTCGAATTCAAATGTCCCAGGACAGAGTGACAGTCTGGTTGTATTTTGGAGGAGGAGCAGCGGGACCTAGGACTCAAGAGCTGCCATGAGGTGGTTGGCTCCACCTCAGGGCCCCAGGGTCTCAGGGTCAGAGTGAGGTGCAGCCATAGAAGACACTCAGGATGAGGGAACTAAATTCAAGCCAGCAAAAGCATCTGGAGAGTTGTGGACTGAAGAAGTTGGTTCTGAGCCTCATAGCCACAGGCCAGGATCAGCCTGAACTTCAGTGGAGTTGAAAGTAGAAACTTGCTGTGATTATCCATTACACTGCTGTAATTCTACTGCAGGCTTGCTAAGATCAACCACTGAGCTTTTTCCCTACCAGTGGTAACAGAGACAGCCCCTGAGGTGGACATTATTTTTATTCTTTTCCTTTTTATCCTTTTCTTGAATGCTGATTTTTGTCCTGAAGTCTTGATTCTTATCTCTTTTCTTCTTTTATTTCTTTATTTTTTCTGCTCACTCCTTTTTAGATGTTCTCCTCTGATGATAAAAATTCTGTACTGAGGGAATATTCATTGTAAACAATTCTCGGATTATATTTTGTTACATAGCTACAAATCTTGTTCATACAGTTAAAAGTACGAAATAACTTACTAGAAAATTTAAAAATTAATAAAAAATTTATCATTTTCCATGCTGTACTTGATGCTATTACTATTGTATTACTTTAGCCAAAGTGCCATCCTTGTTCTAATCACTGCACTTCCTTGTAAACCAAGATGAGATTGCCTGAGGGTCATACAGAATACTATACACATCAGTACCAAAGAATCAGAGGCTAGGTCTAATAGCTAGCAACTTCTCATTCTTGATAAATTGAAAAGACATGATCTTGCAATATACTAAAGCAAAAACAAACTACTCTGAGAAGATATCTCAGATAAGTTATCATTTGTAAGGAGTTATTGATACTAGACCATCATCAGTCAGCGCCAGGCCAACCAGGTGAGACCTCCTCCGGCCCGCCACCAGCTCAGCCTACTATCATCAGCCAGTGCCAGGCCCATCGCCAGCGCAGGCTATCACCCAGCACCAGGCCCGCCAGCCTATCACCAAGAGCCAGGCCTGCCAGGTGAGACCTCCTCCGGCCTGCCGCCAGTACAGCCTATTCAGTACCAGGTCTGCCAGGTGAGTAAGACCCCCCTTCCCCAGGCTACAAGCAGCTCAGCCAACCCAGCAGCCAGGCCTGAATGAACAACCCGCGGGCACGCAGTCCTGCACCAAAGATCACAGCTACTCAGAATGACACAGATAAGGAGCAAAATGCAATCTCAGGTCCCGAGCCCACCTGTAACAAATACAGGAGATACTACCATACAAGAAAATGGGAATCATGCAGCCGAAGTCCCTGAATTTGTAGCATCTCAAGTAAACAAACAAATGCAGAAACGGATAGAGGAACTCAGATTGGAGATAACCTCTGAAGTTAAAAAAGAAATCTTTGAATTACTACAAACAGACAAAAGTTAAAAAACAGCTGTAGAAAAGCAAAGAGCGAATCAGATCAGAAATAATCTCTGAAGTTGAAAAAGTCTTCTCTAAATTAATAGCATCTGAAGTAGAACAACTGCAGAAAGGTAGGAAAGGAGAGCAGAAATAACCTCTGAAATAGAAAAAGAAAGGAAAAATATAATGGAAGACTTAATAAATGCATCTAAAGAAGACACTGATAAAAAATTAGAGGAGATTATAAAAATGATGGAATTCATGAATGAGCAATATAGGAAAGAAATAGGCCACATGAAACAGGTTCAAAGAGATATACCTCAATCACAAGCTGGCAACACCATATGAACGAAAGTGAAAATAGGATTTCAGATCTTGAAGACAAAGTCACAGCTAGTGAAAAGATAAGAAAGGATCTCTTAAAAACAACTAGGATGCAGGAAAAAGTAATTCAACATCTGCAAGATGATGCAAAAATGAACGTGAGATTAATAGGAGTCAATGAAAAGGAAGGAGTCAATACAAATTATATAAAAAGAATATGGGCAGAAGTAATAGCAGAAAACTTCCCAAAGATGAGACAACAATCGGACATTCAGATAACTGAAGCATACAGAACTCCAAATAACATCAGCCCAACTAAAAACACACTCAGGAGTTATTGATACTAGTCATAAAGCTGTCTATCATAAGTAATTTGCAAGAACACAGAAATTAAAATTTTAAAAAATGAAGAAAGATAGAAAATGAGAAGACAGAGAAGCAAGCAACAACTTCAGACCTCCAGCTTTTTGAAAGCAAATCTAGACGTTTTGAAAGTCACCCATCTTAACTCTCAGAAACGTTAACAGCAGAAGCAATAAAGCAGATGAATAAGGCCCTAGACAAAAAAAAATATCAGACATAATTTCTCAGATAACTAAAGATATTAAGACCATGTTGAAAGATACAGCTAGTTAATCTACAGTAGGTGCAGATAAAGAAACAGAGAAGTTTAGAAAAATGATGGAAACCAAGAACACTAAACATAGGAAAAAAAATACAATCCATGAAACAGATTCAAAGAGATAAAATAAAAATTACATCGAAGCCAGGTGTGGTGGAGCACACCTGCAATCCCAGCACTTGGGAGACTGAGACAGGAGAATGAGTATGAGTTTGAGATCAGCCTGGGCTACAAAGTGAGCTCAAGACCAGCCTGAATTGCATAGCGAGACCCTGTCTCAAAAAGACAAAACAAAACAAACAAAAAAATTGAAACTATACACAGCAGAATCAACAAATGTGAGGACAGAATGCACAAAACAGATGTACAAGGCATGACTGAAGTGAGAAAACATGGAAACAAAAACTGCTTAAAAAAATAGTAAAGGACCACGAAACATCAATCCAACAGCTGATAAATGATGCAAAGAAAAATGAGACTGATCAGAGTAAATAAAAAACGAAGCACACAAATGACATAAAAAAACTTGTTAACAGAAGTAATGGCAGAAAATTTCCCAAACATGGAAAACACTTTGATATAAAGACAAATGAGGTATACAGAACTCCAATTAGCCATGATAAAAACTACCTCAAAGCACACAATAGTCAGGATTCCAAAATTCATCGTAAGAAAAAGATATTAGAAGGTGTAAAAGAGAAAAAATTACCTATGAAGAAAAACTCATTATAATAGACTTATTCAAGTCACAGAGAGCTTGGAGTGAAGTATTTCAAGCTCTAAAAGAAAACAATCTCCAATCCAGATTGATATATCTGATAAAACTATCTGTTACAATTGATGGAGAAATAAAATACTTGTGAGGCAAACAATGAAGAAATTCATGAACACCAAACCAGCACTACAAAATGTTCTGAAGGATATTCTAGAAAGAGATGAAAAGACTACAATTTCATGAACCTCAACAGAATGAATCTACCAGGAAAGGCAAGCAACTAAATGGAGAAGAAAGGAAATCAACAATGAGAAAATTATGTGACAAGGAAAAAAAATGAATACATATCAGTAATAACCATCAATGTAAGTGGCCTCAATTCACCAATCAAAAGAAACAGGCTGGCAAAATGGATCAAGAAACAAGATCCAACAATATGCTGCACACACAAAATAAATTTAATTCAAAAAGAAGTTGAGAGACAGCTATATAGCTCAATAGATTAAAGCACCTGTAAGCAGATGCAGGTGACGGGGGTTCATCCCCTTACCTGCTGTGCCAGCCCCGCCCACATGGCATACTGAGATGGCAACTGAGACTGTGTGTGGTGGTGTGTGCCTGTAATCCAAGTTCTTGGGAGTCTGTAAACAGGTGGATCAGTAAGAGTCCAATCTAGGAGTGAGACCCTTAACAACCGGTAGACTCTTCCCTAAAATTTAAAATAAAAAACAAGTTCATAGACAGAAGCTCAAAGCATGGAAAGTAAAACTCCATGTCACAGGAATATAGAAAAAAATATGGAGTAGCTGTACTATTTGCAAACAAAGTAGATTTCAAGCCAAGCCTGATTAAGAGAGACAAAGGTTATTATGTCCTTGTGAAGGTAACAATCCAAGAAAAAGAGGCAACAATCATAAATATATATGCACCAAATAGCTGTACAATCCAACTATGTAGAAAAAATATTAATGGACATGAAATATGAAACAAACAATAATGCAACTGGAATGGGGGACTTCCATACCCCACGGTCACAGACATAACAACTAGACAAAAAACCAACAAAGGTATACCAAAACTGAAGCAAACTTTTAGGCAAATGGACTCAGCAGATGTCTACAGAATGTTCTACCCCACAACATCTTCTCAGATGCACATAAGACATTTTACAAAATATACATCATATAACATGTTTAAGTAAATGCAAAGGAAGAGAAATTATCCTATGCATATTATCAGACCATAGTTCAATGAAATTGGAAACCACTGGAAATAGGAGCCACAAAAATGGAAATGAAATAATACACACATGGAAATGAAATAATACCAATAAGTCACAAAGAATAGGTCACAGATGAAATTAAGAAATTAAATAGTATCTATAATTAGACAATAATGCCAATGAGTAAACTCAAATAACCTAATACTGAATGAACTTCAAGTCTGTAGAAAAAGTAGAGCATGACAAGTTCAAAGCTTGTACAAAGGTGAAATTATAAATATCAGAGCAGAAATTAATGGACTTGAGACCAAGAAAACAATACGCAGAGTAAAAACTCAGCTGATTCTTTAAAATATTAAATAAAAAAGACAAACTCTTAGCAAAGATTTTGGCAAGACCCAAATCCATGCAATTATGAATGGAAAAGGTAAAATCATAACACATCCTGCAGATATTCAGAAGATCATCAATACCTATTTTGATAACCTGTATTATAAAAAGATGGAAAACGTAGACAAAATGGACCAATTCCCAAATACACATGAATTACCAAAGCTGAATCAAGAAGATATAAAAAGTCTAAATAACCCATATCAGGCAATGAAATACTAGGTATAGCTCAAAATCTAATGAAAGCCAACATCCTGACGGATATACTGCTGAATTCTGCAAGAAATTTAGAGATGATCTAATGCCACTAGTCCTGAAATTCAAAGGGAAGCAATATTCCCAAATTCATTCTTGGAAGCAAGCATTACTGTGATACCAACACCAGAGAAGGCACTAACCAAAACTGAGAACTACACGCCAATCTCCCTAATGCATATACATGTAAAAGTATTCTATAAGATACTGGTAAACAGAATGCAGCAAATCTAAGATTATATATCATAACCAAGTATGATTCATCCCATGAATGCAGAAATAGTTCAATATATTCAAGTCACTAACTATAACACATCACATTAACAAAGTCAAATACAACTATCACATAATTGTCAAAATAGATGCAGAAAAGCATTCTGACAAAGTTTAACACCCATTCATGATAAAAAAAAAAAAAAGCCTACAGAAAAATGGAATAGATAGTCTTTATCTCAATGTGATAAAAGCCATCTATGACAATCTGCCAACCAATATACTAACTGGACAAAAGCTGAAAAATTTTACTCTAAAATCAGAAACAATACAAGGATGTTCACTTTCACTACCCTTATTCAATGTAGTTCTAGAAATATTATCCAAAGCAATTAGACAATACAAAAAAAAAAAAAAAAAGGAATAAAGACTGGAAAGGGGGCCGACAAGATGGCTAAGCAAGTGGTCTACAGTGCTTGCTTAAGCAACTGCAGGGACAGCAGTTCGATCTCAGCACCACATGCTGTGCGAGCCCCACACCCAGGGCAGGCTGAGCAGGCTATAAGATAAAAAAAAAAAAAAAAAAACTAGAAAGGAAAAAGTTAAATTATCATTACTGTTGATGATATGCAGTTAGAAGACCCCAAAAACTCCACTAAAACATTTCTTGATTTCATAACTTACTTCACCAGCGTAGCCAAATACAATGTCAACATTCAAAAACCAACAGCATTCTTATACACAAATACTTAACTCACTAAGAGAGAAATTAGGGAAATAGCACCTTTCACAATAGCATCCAAAACGAGAGAAATAATTAGGACTCAAGCTAACAAAGGAAGTAAAAGAAGTTTACATCAAGGGAGCCAGAGAGATAGCTCAGAAGCCTAAGTGCCTGCCTGGCAAACACAAGGGTGTGTGTGTGTGGGGGGGAATTTTATATTAAAAATTATAGTGCTCCGAAAAAAGGATGTTGAACGGGATGTAAGAAAAAGGAAAAATATTCCTTACTCATAGAGAGCAAAAACTAATGGTGAAAAGTGGTCATACTTCAAAAACTGTTAGGTTTAACACAATCCCAATCTAAATACCAATGGTGTATCTCACAAAATTACAGAAAACAATCCTGACATTTATTTAGAACCAGAAGAAACCTAGAACAGCAAAAGGTAATTTTGTGCAACAAAGGCGAGGCATGGGGAATCACAATCCCTGACTTCAAATTACACTATAAAGCTACTGTGATTTTTTAAAAAGCATGGTAATAGCAAATAAACAAACAAAACAAAAAACTCCACAGAGCTGAGGATCCATGGAACACAATAAAAGATGCAGAAACAACTCTAAACACCCTCCTATACATTATCTTAGAAAAAGGGACCAAACACATTCACTGGAATATAGCCATTGTAACAAATGATGCTAAGAAAACTGGCTTTCCACATGCCAACCATTAAAACTCAACCTATATCTCACACTATGAACTAAAGTAAAACCCAAACATGCTATCTGCTGGAAGATAGAATAGGTGAAATTCATGAAGACATAGGTGTAAGCAAAGCTTTTATGAACAAAACCCCAGTTGGACAGGAACTATCACATAGAATCAACAACTGGGATCTCACCTTATTAAAATTTTTTTTACACAACAAAAGAAACCACTAAAAAGAGTGCAAAAATAGCCTATAAAGTAGGGGGAAAAATTATAAGATCTTCCTCAGACCAAGGGCTAATATCTAGAATATATTAAAAAACTAAAAAAAATTGGGCCCCAAAATGTAAAGGCCCAATCTAAAAATGGACATCTGAAATTAATAGACATTTCTCAGTTGAAATATTAAACAGCAAATAAAAATTTGGAAAAATGTTCAGAATCACTAGTCATTTGAGAGGTTTAAATTAAAACACTGAGATTCCACCTCACTCCAGAAAGAATGGCTATTGTCAAGAAATCAACTAAAATAAATGCTTGAGGGGCGATGGGAAAAAGGGGACCCTTCATTATTGCTGGTGGGAGTGTAGACCGCTACAACTGCTGTGGAAAACATATAGATTCCTAAAAAATACTTTCAGAATTCCTAAAAAATACTCTTTGACCCAGCTATCCTTGTTATCTTCCTCCCAAAATTAAAGGCATCATATCATCATGATATATGCACACTAAATTTACA
>PVKN010044962.1:0-10012 GCA_004027915.1 Capromys pilorides
AAAAGGCATTGTTTCTCTAATTTCTTTCTCAGTGTGTTTGTTATCTGTGTAGAAGAATGCTATTGACTTTTGAGTGTTTACTTCGTACCCTGCTATGCTACTGAATTTGTGTATTTCTAGTAGCTTCTTGGTGAAGTTCTTTGGGTCTTCCAAGTAGATTATGATGTCATCTGCAAATAGTGATAGTTTAACTTCCAGAAGAAACATTTTGAAACACCATGGCAGGTATATGCTCCACTGATTCCTCTAGTTCTTCTCCAAAGAAATCTAAAATTATTTACTAGCATAATTGTACACTGAGGAAGGAGCAATATACACAATTCAGGACTGTGGTAAACATGATGCATGCTGGTACTGATATACAAGCTATTGAAAGTCATCAGTTTCCTTTATTAAAGCAGGGGCTGTGAGGGATATGAAGGAGTGGGATCCGCTCAAAGTGTCCTAGCACACATATTAGATTTCTTTCCTATGGGCAAGATCTACCGCAGTGGAGGAAGCCAAGTTAAAATTTCTGAAAAATTCTTAGGTCTCTCTCTTTCTATCAAAAATAGTAAATAAAAATATGTATCTAAGTCTGGGAGGATGACAAAAATTAGTGCCACAGTTAAAATCCTAAAAGATGCAAGGGTGGTTGTCCCTATCAAGCTCCATTTAGATTTCCAACGTGGCCCTGCTGAATAGATCCTATGTGATGACAAATTCGACCAAGCAGTACTCCTGATCAGGTGTGTGTCATGTACCTGCTGCTTTGAGAAATATATTTGTTTCAACTTTAATCAGGATAGAGGATTCATAGTCATAGGGATTGGGCTGAATACTTATTTAAAGTTTTGTCTTTCAGTTGTGTTAACACCCACTATCACAATACAATTCTAAGAAGCAACTGTGCGCACATCATGCAGAAAATCGTATTGATCTGTTGATTGGGCAGGACAAGCAAGAGGCAACAAGCACACTGGAGAGGCTGAGAGCTAAGCCTCTGAAGATTTAGAGCTCTTCTCTCAGAGTAAAATTCCCCAGGGGCCCCATGCTCAGATGCACATCAGGGTAATCTCTCCGAAGCAAAAAGACACATTGCTGCACCTTGCTTTGCTGCTGCAGACAAGAAAGCACAGGACTGGTGGGTCTCTTGGGTTCTGAGACAACGTAAGTCATGTCGAGGAAGACTTCCTCTACCCACGTGAAGAAGGACTTAGAAAGCTAATAACTTTGAGTGATGTCTAAAACAAGAAAGGCTCTATAGGGCTTGCAGGTTGCTGTGCAAGCAGTTGTGGCAATTAAGTGCTGGAGCTATTGGTGGTGGGAAAAGATCTATTGTGACATTCATGACAGGCTCCAGAGGGAGAATCACAGATCAGGCCACTGGGCTCTGGGGCAAGGCTGTGGTGTCTGCGGCATAGAATCACATACTATTTGAGAAACAGCTTCTGTCATGGTACCAGCTCCTGACTTTGGTGGAGAGGCAACACTTGCATAGGGAGCTCTGAGTGACCATATACCCGAAATTCCCTGTTATTAGCTGCATCTGTCTATTGGAGCTGCTGAGGCTCAAGACAAACCCTGAAGTAGTTCTTTGTAACATTGAACGGCTCTGGGGTCACCCCTCGCAGGATCAGAGGTCATGGGCAGTGATGAGCTGAGCGGCCCAGATCCACATGCCAACCTCTGTGGCTGCATCGCCTTCTCCTCCAGACCACCGCAGTGACCGCATCAGTAGTTCCAAGTGACCAAAGAAAGGAGAAGGGGAAAAATCCTTTTGCTTGGTAACAGAGGGACTAGCTTGGTATGTGGGAGTAACTTAGAACAGACTGTGATTACAACATAGCTACATCCAGGGGTGGTCTCAAAGGCAGTGGAGAGGGAAAAATCTTCACCATGGGCAGATATGCAAGTGGTCCATCTGATTATTTTGTGTGGAGAAGGAAAGCAATGTAAGAATGCATTCAAATTTCTAGGCAGTGGCAAATAGCTTGAACAACTGTTCAGAGGTCTTTGCAGGGAAGGATTAGAAGGTCTAAGCTAGGATGTCCGGTACAAAGGCGTGTGCACCAAATTACATGAAGGTCAGCCAAAGTGAGATTTATTTTGTATTGCATGTGACTGCTCTCTAGAAAGTGTCTTCCATGGAAAAGTCCCTGACATGCTATGTGGAAAAGTAAGTCAGCCAGCCTTCATTGTCAGCCACTCCAGAATATGCACAATAAGCCTCTGAAGAAGCTACAGGTGTGTTCTCAGCTGGGATCCCCTCTTAACAAGCCTGGCACAATTCCTGCTGTAGGGACCCATATGCAGACTCTCCTGCAGGGAGTTCCAAGCAACATGTCTCCATGGATGCCACTTCCAAGGCATTCAGTCAAAATGGGTCTGTAAGGAAGGCAGAGAAGGTCACTGACATTTTACCTATTTTCCATAAAATATTTCAATAAATGTTTTACCTATTTTTCATAAAATGGCATGCTCAAATGCTCCACTTAATTTCCAATGTACTTTGATTTTTAATTTAAAAGTCTCAATTTGATCTTTTTAAATATCCTAAACAGATAGCTGGTATGATGCTTTTTTTCTTATTCCTAAAAGCCAAGTCTCTGAAACACTGATATGCATTGATGTTAGGTGAAAGGGATTTTACATAGTGAGCATTTACAGTGCATCAAACCCTGTACCAATATGACTATTCTTAATAATGTGGTGGATTAACCAAGGGTCAACTTTTAGCGTCCAGTTGAACTGAACCAACATGGTTCTGGATGTGGAAGGCCCACCTGTGGATTGCTGCTAAAAACATAAAAGAAGAACTGGAAAGGAAGATAGTGTGTGGTTGATTGTTCTGGAGAAACTTGTCACAGTGGCTTTTCCGATATGAACTCAGCTGTTCAGGTTTGCTGGAGAAGCTTGGGTCATACTGCTGAGGATGGCTGTGGTTCTCCTCTGGGGAGCTCTGGTCCTTATCCTGAGCGTCACTTTCTGGCTCTAGTGCAGATCTCTCAGCCTGCCAGCCCAGATCCCATAGACTCTCTAGCTTCCACTGCCTTGAGCCTTCCCAGTGCAGACCCTTGATACAGACTTGAATGAGACATTGTCATGAGCTCTAGGCCTCCAGCTGGATTCGTAGAGGACATTGCCATGGACTCTAGGTCTTCACTTGGACTTGTATGGGACATTGGTATGGGATCCAGGCTCTTAGCTGGATTCTTTGGGTCTCTAGTACATAGATAGATCTCCTGAACTTTTGTGTTTGAGTCTTGAGTCTATGGGGTCTCACTATGTAGATCAAGCCATAGTGATTCACCTGTGTTCAGCCTCCCAAGAGCTGGGATTACAGCCAAGTGCTATCACGTCCAGTCTCAATCACTGTCTTAGTGTGCCCCAGGGGCAGGGCTGGCATGGCATGCTGGGGATCAAACCCTGGCCACTGCACTCTGCCTAAGCAAGCGCTTTAGTCCACTGAGCTATCTGGTCTGCCCTCTTTGGGTGAATATTATGAAATAATCCTATAAATTATGTGTTGTATGTTAAATCTTTTTCCTTTTAAACCCTGACTTCATCAATAAATATTCATTGGAAAAAAACCCAAAGGCTGAGGTATAACTACCCCGATTTTATTAACAAACTTAAACTCAAGAGAAAATGATAAATATTTCCAAAATTATAGTTGAAAAGTGATAGAACTCGAATTTCCTATCTACTCTGTAGGTTTCCTAGAATTTATCAGTCAAGGCTGAAGCTTATTGCCCCATGGAGGAGAAAACACATCTAGACTCCAAACTAGGCAGCCTGATGGCTGGTGAGTAATTTGTAGAGAGAAAATTTTTTTCTAAATTTTTCTGAAAGAGGTTGTGAGACAAAGCCAGTGCTTAGGGCTGGCAAGATGGTTCAGCAGTCTAAAGTGCCCACTTTGGAAAGCTTAGGCAACCACAGGCACTATGGTTTGATCCCCAGCACCACATGCTGGGCCAGCCCCACTCCCAGGGCAGACTGAGCCGGCCATCATCATCATCATCATCATCATCATCATCATCATCATCAAGCCAGTGCTTAAAATTTATATCATGAATGATAAGATAGGAAGACTGTGAGTCCCCAAGAAAGAAAGAAAATTTAGGACAGATTCTGGCTAGGGGAGAGGCTCAAAGGAAACTTAGAGAGGAAACTAAGACGTGGAATCTTTAGTGAGGGTCCCCAAGAAAAGAGTCTCCCACCTGGTGCCTCTTAGGGAAAAACAGTAACTTCTAGGCTGACTGTAGAGCTGACCATGCGCATGCATCTCTTTCCTCATTACTGGGAGTGTAAGAGTAATGGTGTGCTGATTACTTTTGCCCATGCTTGGCAGCTGCAGTGGGGACATGGTGACAAGGTAGGTGTAGGCAGAGATGGAGCCTCATGCTCCCCCACCCCAGCCTGTGTGATCTCAGTGAGTACTGAAGACACTTCCCAAGGTCCCATGTTCCTGGAGAGGTGACTGATTGTTGACTGCGAGCAGGGCAATCACTGAAAGACTGACCAATTGCTAATGGTTTCATAGCAGGCTGAAGGTGCGTGGACCTACAGCTAGAGGACACAGTAGGCTGTGAAAACTTCAATAGCAGATGCAAAAGAGGTCAGAGGCATTACCCGAGCCATGTGGAGCAAGCCTCTCAGGAACCCTGCCAGAGTAGAGGATGGCAGGTTGGCCACAGCCTTGTCCCTAAGACTGGCCCCCAAGAATCCACACTGCCTCCAGAGACAAGAAGGAAGCAGGGCAGGGGAGAATCTTGTAAATACCAAATTTCCTGGGCCAGACAGAGGAAACCCACAGAATTACATATTATATTTATTAAATTGTTTCATTAGTCAGTGATAAAAGTGATAATCACAATATAATTGCATTTTATAGAATTCAGTTTTTTTTAAAAAATGTATTTAGGACAGGGTCTACTAGGTCTATAGGGTCTCACTATGTCGATTGGACTTGTAGTGATTCTCTTGTTTTCAGCCTTCCAAGTGCTGGGATTACAGGCGCACACCACCACACCCAGTCTCAATCCCCTTCCCATCATGCCCCAGGGGTGGAACCGACATGGCAAGCCTGGGATCAAATGCTGGTCACTGCTCTGCTGAAGAAGACACTTGAGCTTTCTGGTTGGCCCTATCTCCTTGTACTTTTTTTTTTAATGAGCAAAATAGATTTACTAGGGGGAAAGAAAGCTCCTGTCTGAGAGAGGAACAGGAGGGGTGCCCAAGTGGACTGTCCCCCTCTCCTTTTACTTTTGCTGTCATTTTGTGCTTGAAAATCTTGCCCCCTCAATGTACCATTTTTATCTATATTGGCAACAATTGTATGCTGGGAATGAGGTCTATATTCACTTATTCAGAAAACTTTAGTTGAGTACATACTATGTGCCACGCACCATGCCTGTGTTGGTAATTGAAACAAATCATGCAGTTTCTACTCTCAAGGGGTTGACAGTTAGCCAGGAGAGAGAGAGAAAGATAAGAAATCAGATAACTACAATGCAAAGAGAAGATAGTTAAGATAGAATCAATACAAGGCTTTGGAGGAGCATTTATTAAGGGACAAGACATCAAGGAAAACTCAAAAGTGACATTTGTAAATTTTGAAGGTTAAGTAGAAGCTTCTTACGTGACTAGAGAAAAGAAATGTACACATTTGCTGAAGCATATAGGCAGAACAAATAAACACCAAGTACATGGCTATATCTGGAATGTAATGTACAGGTAGGAGATGGATGCAGCCACTGAAAACTTGTATACAAACTCTTTGAGCATTGCGTTTTTCCCCTTCCACTTAAAAGAAGATATTTAACAACAACATCACCACAATAGAAAGTAATGTGAACAGAGCTGTTCTGTGAGTGAACACTGGGCTGCTGTGTCAGGGGACAGGTTAGTAGGGACTAAGACCAGCGAGAAGAGCCCCCTGTGTTAAATGATGATGGAACCAAACTCAAAGCCACCACAAGAAACCTAACAAAAACCCTGAGCTGCTTGCTTTGGAAATACTTACTGCCAGAAGTTGGCAGAGAGGTCAGCCATCAAGACTGATGTGAAAACTTTCTCTTCATGTCTCCCACCAAACCAAAGCTATTGTGTCAAAAGCTGAGGTTAGAAACACAATGCTGAGAGTTAGAAGGGAACAATCTCATGGCTCTGTGGCCGCAAAGGGGAACCAGACCAGCTGCCATTCTGTTGTTTGAGGGCACCCCTCCTCATAGTCCTTCTCAACCTGTCCCCGACCACATCCTCCACCCTGACCTCAGCCAAAGCCAAGAAGTCCTCTCTGGCTCCCTGGAATGAACTGCAAGGCACAGGGAGTGCTGGAAGAGCAACATCATAGTTATGGGTATTTTCATCTTTACTAGAAATAATATTTTTAATTAGAACAATGAATCATGAGAAAGAGCAAGTGTGTTTGTAGTTGTGTGTGCACATCTTCTGTTCCACTAATCTTCAGGTCTGATTTTTTGTTGTCGTTGTTGACACTATGCTGATTTAACACAGTAGCTTTGTAATATAATTTCAAGTCTGGAATTGCGATGTCTCCTGCCTTGCCTTTGTTGCCTAGGATTGTCTTTGCTATTCTAGATCTCTGCTGGTAGCAGATAAATTTCAGAAATGTTTTCTTCAGATATGTGAGGTGTGCTAGTGGCATTTTGATTGGGATTACATTAAATCTATATAACTGCTATACATTAAAACTGTGTCCAGTTATAATAAAAACAGTTTCCAATGTAGCTACTTCCTATCTATGAGCAAGGAATATCTTTCCATTTTCTCCTTAATGTCTGGTTTAGAGTATTGTAATTTTCACTGTATAGATTTTTTACTTCCTTTGTTAGATTGATTCCTAAATATTGCTGTTCTTTGGATAATATTGTGAAGGTGTAGTTTCCATAATTTCTCTCTCATTTAACTTCTTGTTTGTGTAGAGCAATGCTATTGATTTTTGAATGTTGACTTTGTATCTTGCTTTGCTTCTGAGTTCATTATTAAATCTAGAAGCCTTTTGGAGGAGTTTCTGGGATCTTTTATGCAGAATACCATGTCAGCTGTGAATAATGATAATTTCACTTCTTCTCCAATCATTATTCCTTTTATTTCTCTCTTTTATCTAATTGCTCTGTCTAATGTTTCCAGAACTATATTGAGTAAGAGTGGTGACAGTGGACATCATTTTCTTGTTTCTGATTTTAAATTGAAGGCTTTCAGTTTTTGTCCATTTATTCACTGGATTTGTTTAGTTCAGATATTTGTTTTCAGATTTTTTGTCTGTTTGATCTACTTGTGACAGTGGAAGTATTAAGATCCTCCCATTATAATTGTGTTATTGCTCATTTGGTTTTTCATGTCTATTAATATTTGCCTTATATATTTTGGTGTTCCTGTATTTGGTGCACCCATATTTGTGATTGCTATCTCTTTTTGAAGTTTCCCCCTAACACACACATAATGACCTTCTTTGTAGTTCCCATTGTCTGCAAACAAAATAGCTATCCTGCTTTTTCCTTGGTTCCTGTTGTATAGAGTATATTTTGACTTTAAGTCTATGAATTTCTTTTTGAGTTAAATGTGTGTGTGTGTGTGTGTGTTTAATATATTGCATGTATTAGTTACTTTTCTGTCTTTGATGGGACAAAATACCTGACACCCAAAATTAAGTAAGAAAAGTTTTATTTAGCCCAGAGTTAGTGGAAGTTTCAGTCCGTGCTTGGCTGGCTCCAAGGCAGAGTGTCACATGGCAGAGAGCAGCAGCTCATGGAAGCAGAAAACATCAAAACAGCAAGCACAAAAGGGAGGAATAGTGGCCTCCATGTCAGAAGAAAACAAGTCTGTTTTCTTTATGTTGCATTCAGGCTATCTGCCCCAGGTTGGGTATAGTACTCACACCCATAGTCCCAGAAGCGCTTACACCCATAATCCCACTGGATGATGAATTAACCACAAACTCTAGAAGTCCACCCCATAACTGCATGAGGCTTTGGGGAGACAACTATATGTAAACCATAACACCGTATATTATTGGTTCTTGTTTCTTAATCAATTTGGCCAGTCCATTTCTTTTGATTGGTTGAGACGACTTATATTGATGGTTATAAGTCATATGTATTGGTTTATCTTTGTCACGTTATTATTATTATTATTATTTTGCTGTAGCTTCTCTACTTTTACCTTATATTGAATTATTGTCCTGTTTGGTGGTTTCATCCTGCTGTTCTTCTTGACATTGCTATTTTTATCTCTGTTTAGAATATCTTTCAGAACCCTTTGTGATGTTCGTTTGGTGGTCAGTTGTTTTTTGTCATAGAAGTATCTTATTTCTTCATTTATTTTGAATGACAGTTTTTCGGGGTATATCAATCTGTGTTGGAAGTTGTTCTCTTTCAGGACTTGAAGACTTAACTCCAAGCTTGTCTTGACTTGATGTTTGTATTGAGAAGTCTTCTGTGATTACGATGAGCTTTCTTTAGTAGGTCATCTGTTTCTTTCACCTAACAGCTTTTAATAATCTGTTCTTGTGCTGAATTTCTGGGATCTTAATTATTACATATCTGGGTGTAGATTTATTTTGATGATGGCTAAGTAGAGTTCTATATGTCTCATTTATCTGTATATCAGATTATTTTCCCATTCTTGGGAAATTTTCTTCTATTACTTTTGCAAATAATTGTTATTTTTGAGAAAGGGTCTTGCTATGTAGTCTAGACTGGTCTTGACCTCACTTATGTACCCCAGGCTGGCCTCAGACTCATTGTAATCCTTCCTCTTTAGCCTCCTGGGTGCTGGGATTACAGGCCTAGTGCAAATAATTTTCTTACACATTTGCATTGGCTCCTAGTTTTTCATTCATTATCCTCACATTATTTTTCTCTGGGTTATCTTGATAACCCAATAACACTGTTGAAGTGTTATTTACTAATCTTTTGTTATTCTCAAGAGATCTTTCCTGTCATGATTGCTGACCAAGTTTCTGTTTTTAAGGTCTGAAAGCCTAACTTCAGTTTTATTGAGATAGTTTTATCAGCTTTCAATGTAATTTTTTATTTCCTGGATATCTATTTTAATATAGTTCATGCATTTTATTTCTTTCCTATACTGATCAGCCACAGTTTCTATCATCTGCCTATCATCAATGTTAAAAATCTATCTCTATTCTAGATTTGTAGAGCTATTTATGTATAAATGTTGACATTTTCTTTTTTTATTCTGAGGATTATTTCAGATCTGATGTCTTGTATAGTCTTGTGAATCTGTGTCTTTATCTCAGTTGCCATCATTTCAGAAATGTCAGTTGTGTGGCTTTCATTTTCTTCTATCTTGCTGTCTCCTGGACTTGTTCTGGGTATACTGGAGGTCTAAGGTTGCGTGTTACTTCTGTGATATGTTGTTTTGTATTTCAAAAGTTTTTATTTTGTTTTCTGTGTTGATACTTGTAAGTTTCTATAGTATATAGATTTATCACTGGTATTAAGGCCTCTCTAGGCCTTGTTCTTTGAGCTATCTTCTGTGTGTAGGAGATTCTTGGTTTGGAAATTGAAATATTAGAAAAAATAATCACAGCTGGAACATTCTTTTATAAGTGGCATAGATTACTGAAAAGAACTAGCAAGGTAGAAAAATATTCTAGTAAGTGTAAGAGAATTGTATCTAATACAGATATCATAGAAAATTGAAGTTCGTGAAGAAAATGTACTAAGTAACTGGATTTTTAAGAAGAAATATAATTTTATTAGGATCTTCCTTTATAACTTACCATGAAATAATTTACAGTTTAAATATTTAATAGGAGAAATAAGGTAATTTAAAAAATAGAAACACATAAGTGAATGCATAATACAACCTAGTAACAAAGTCCCCTTTTTCCAAGGGGAAAAACTTATATCACTTATATAACAATTAAAACTATACTTAATAATCATGAAATATATTTCAAGATATGAAAGTGAGACATATAATTTATGTAGCAAAAGTTATAGAACAGATCTAGATTATTTGCCATAAATAAAAATTTTCA
>PVKN010044963.1:0-10020 GCA_004027915.1 Capromys pilorides
AAAAAAAAAAAAAGAAAAGAAAAGAAAGAAAGAAGTATCAGTGTGTTTTAGAATGTGAATTGTCTAGAGGAATTCAGATAAAGTAGTAAAGACTTTTAAAACAGTGTAAGGAACAATGACTGTAGACAAAACATAGGCACTGTAGTTCACAGTGACAGAGCAGAAGACATTGAGCACTGCCCAGGGGATTCCATTTTGGTGTCTTTTGTAGAATATTTTTTAAAAATTATTTTATCCATCTCTTTAATTATGTAAAAAGATAGGCTTAGTGACGTACAGCTATATGTTCAGATATGGAATAAATTAGAGCCTATACCTAGACATTCTAACTCCTACATCTATAAAGTGGAATTCTCTGTCATAGTAAAATGCATTTTAGAATTTTCATACCCTACAATTGTCTTTGTCTTCATATATACAGTACGTCAAGCCATGACCAACTGGAAACCTTTTGCCTTCATTTTTAAAATTTATAACAAAACATTTATGAAGCTATCACAACTTGCATACATTAGCTATGTAACATAATTTATACGTGGCCCAAAACAATTACTCTTTACTCAAGAAAACAAAAATGAGGGCAACAAAACCAGCGGGCCACAGGCTGCACACACCTGACAGGTCTGTAAAATTTTATTTTCCTTTAAAATGTGGTACCTTGACTCAATATATTTCAGAATCTAAAGTTTGAGTAAGTGTCTCAGTGTCTTTTCTTGTTGCTAAGACAAAAATATCAGTCGCCAAACTTAAAGGAGAAAAGAACTATTTAAGCTCACAGCTTGTAGAGGTTGCAGCTCTTAGACACTTGGCTCCCGGGCAGGATGGCATGGCAGAGGGCCATCACAGAGGAAACAGCCCACGGCAGGTAGAAAAACAGCAAAACACAGTAAAGCCACAGGTGAGGGCTGCAGCTCTCTCTCTGTCCCTCACACTCCTTCCAGGCCTCCTGCTCCGAGGCAGGCAGTGCTCACACCCAGCGTGGGCCTTACCGTTTCCACACTCAGAACTATGCCAAACCAGTCAGTGAACTAGTTTAGTAATCACCCACCCTAAATCCAGCACCACACGCTCCAGCTCCATCCATCTCTAGAAAGTTCTACCTCTGATGATGTGAGGCTTTGGGGAGACATCTAGACTCAAGCCTCACCAGTAATGTACAACTACAAAGAACTCATAATTTTAAGTTTTAAAACTGCTGATACTTGATTATTTGCTATATATTGTCAGTGTGCATGTGGTTAGCATAAATCCACATGTAATGATAATCTGGAGCATGTATTCTAGAAATCCTACTCATAGAAATAACTGGTCAAAAGGCTAAAGCAAGCTGGTCACAGTGTTGGCACCACAGAACTTCAGGAGACAGAGGCAGGAAGACTGCAAGTTTGAGCCCATAATGAGTGACTTAATGACACTCTCCCCCACCTCTCCCCCCCCAAAAAAAAAAGCTTATTGGGCTTGGAAGTTATCTCATTGCAAAATGTAGAGGTCCAATCCACAGTGTGAAAGAGGGAGATAAGGAAGGAGGGAAGGAAAGACAGAGAATGAAAAAAAAAGTGAGAAATAAAAGATACAATGTTGAAACAAGCTTATGTGGTGATGGACCCTGGTCAGCAGGTCTGGTCCCCGTGCTTCGTGAAACACGCAAACACAGGGAGGATGTGTCACCTTACGACCGTGTTCGGATTCTTCTGTGCTAGCAGTCCTCCCAGATAGTACTTTTTATGACAATCTCTTCCAGATGAATTTGTACAGATTTCTGACTGAATCCTCATATTGTACTATCGTGGAGATTCTATCCCATTATCAGGTATATCCCAGAATATTTGGCAACTCATGTGTACCATAAATCCTGAGCAACAGGAATGACCACCTGTCACAAAAATACCCCATGTCCATGTCTGTGCCCACCCAGCTGAACATGCACAACATCCACCCGAAACAGGACATGGGGCAGACTCCCATGTGCCCTCTTTTCTTCTGCTGTCCGTACACTCGCTTGCTAAGCAAGTTTCTTCATCACTGCAGGCTCAGTCTGCTCTGCTGGCCATTAACGAAAATAGTTTTCTCACTGAATATCTGGGCCAAAGGTGAATGAGGATCTTCGGGACACAGAGTTTCACTTTCCAAATATACATCAATTAGCATGCGCTCATTCAGCAAATGCTTAATGAATAGCCCTAATCAGCCTCCCCAAAAAGTTTCTTTGCATCTTCCCTGTCTTAAGGTCAGTTCCTTTTCCTCCCACGCTTTTGTATGGGCGCCACCCACCACGTGCTCTTTCCTAAGCGCTGCTCCCTGGCAGTTTGTATCCTTATTGTCCTTCTCAGAATAGTGCTGCCCCGCTGCAGCTGGGCTGTCGCCATCACTTGCCCCACAGCTACACTATGAGGATGCTTGTGGCAGGTTGCTCGGGAGTGCAGCACCAAGTCTTCCTCCAGCTGTTAGGAGCCAACCAGCGAAGACCACAGTGGAGGAAAAATAATGGTTTTTCTAACAGAATTCAGCAATTTTTAAGAGTTCTACCAGCATCTACATACTGAAGTGCACATAAAATAAAGTCTCATAATATCTATTGAATAACAATTATGGGGCTAGGGAGATAGATCAGTAGAATAAGGGCTTGCCTGGCAAGTGCAGGGCCTGAGTTCAATCCTCAAAAAAACTTTCCTTATAAAATAAAATAAAATTATGGAAATAACATAATTCTATAGTTTTTCAGTTTTCAAGCATCATGATATAAACAGTGTTCACTTTTTTTTTTTATTTATTTTTTTTATTTTAGGGAAGGGTCTACAGGATGTTCAGGGTCTCACTACTAGATCAGATTCGTAGTGATCCACCTGTTTACAACCTCCCAAGAGCTGGGTTTACAGGCGTGCGCCACCACACCCAGTCTCAACTATCGACTCGAGGGCACCGGGATCGGGGCTGGCACAGCAGACCTGGGAATGGAATCCCCCATGCCTGCGCCTGCTTACAGGCGCTTTAATCCACTGAGCTATTTGGCCAGCCCTCCACGTGAGTATTTTGCTTAATGGAGGGCATTCCTTCAACTATTCGTTCATGAGTTGATATAGCATACCTCTGAGCCCATGGGGATATGAGGGTAGTCAGATGAAGTGCTTGCCCTCACGTGTGGAAGAGGGACAGCAGGTCTAGAACTGCGGTGGAGGAATGGACGGCGTGCCCTGTGGCTGCAGGCAGAGGATGCTGCAGCAAGGGAGGGGGCTGAGGTCGGCCAGGGTCGGCTGCTCAGCAGAAAGTCCAGGCGCGTGAGTCTGGAGGAAGGAGAGCTGCTTCCGGGAAATGAAGGCGGCACATCTTCTAGGCCGCAGCGACGCATCAGCGTACAGAACACTAACTTGTAGCCCAGACAACAACGCATGGCCCAGGGGGGCAGCGTCATGATGTCCGAGTGTGAGACCTTGGCAAAGATGTATGCAAGTCCAGGGGACGCGAGGAAAGTGGCGGGGCAAGGGCAAAGCCCAATTCAGTGTTTTGTTTGTTTTTACAATCTATTTTCTTATTTATTTTTGTCTTTTTGAGGCAAGGTCTTGCTGTGCAGTTCAGGCTGGCCTTGAAGTCACTTTGCAGCCTAGGTTGGTCTCAAACTTGGCAACGATCCTTCTGAGTGCAGGGACTACAGGCCTGCGCCACCACGCCCAGCAACTTCATTTTATTAAAACTTTAAACCTACAGAAAGTTTGTCAAAATAATAAAAAGTATATTTTTAGTATGCCTATTTTGCACAAAAGTATTCGTCTCTGTCTCCTTGTTGATCTCTGTGTGTAATTTTATTTTTTGATCATTTGCAAAGAAATTGGTGACCTTGGTGTTGCTTTGCCCCTTTCTATTCATTGAAAGCTTTGTACATTTACATGCTTATTTTTGAGAGTAAAAGTCTTCTTTTATATTGATGGAAAAGCAAAAGCTTAACATTAATGCGCTGTTATTCCTAAATCCATACACTGTATTCATATTTTGACACTGACCCGGTATTTTTATAGATTTTGGGGTCACTTTGCTGGGTTATAGCCAGTCCACGAGCATACATTGCATATAGTTATGAGGGACTTTTCGTTTGCTTTAATTTAGAATGCTTTCTTAGTTTTTCCTTATCTTTAATTTTTTGAGACTTTTGGAGACTGCAACCTAATTGTTCTGTAGAATCCCTCTCACTTTGGCTTTGTCTGATGTTCTCTTATTGAATCCGAATGGTGTAGGGGTTCTATGGAGTATTACATAAATGGCTGCTATCACTGGTACATGGCTTTCACTCCAAGGTTTATGCCCATGAATTTGGCCTCCCAGGTACAGTAACGGTGATCAGGGGTAGAAGGACTTTCAGCAGTTGGGCTTGGCGGGAGATGCCTGGTACATCTTTATCCTTGGGCAGGAACTGATGCTGTCTAGAGGAATAGGTAAGTTCTCATGGGGTGGAGCAATTCCTTCAGGAACAGGTTGATGGAAATGAGGCTGATTCTTCCCAGGCATCTTCTCCTGCTTCTTCTCCTACCTTGTGAGAGTACAGTGCCTGCTGTTGTGTAACATAACAGAGGCCCTCAACAGACAGATCTAGATTCTAGAAAGGTGAGACAAAATAAACCTTTCTTCTTTATAAAATATCCAACCACGGGTATTTTGTTCCATAATTAAAAATGAACCATAACACTGAGTGAATGACATCATGTTTTTCTCATAGCAAGCAATCCAAAAGGTCAAAATAAAAATTGTGTTAATGATTTTACTCTGCTCAGCAGCTTAAGCAGCTGGCAGCCAGAGCTGTATGTCACAAAGCCTCAGATTTTGCTTTTGCTATTAGTAAGCAATTTGTGGGGTGATGCTTTGAGACTATATCAATATCTGGTTTCCGTATGAAAGTTTTGTTCACTAATTTTAGCATTCTTCTGTGATTTTCCTTTCAATCACATGTATGATAGTGCAACATGTTAATGCTTTCTTCTCATCTTGTTGCTCACCACTGTGCACTGAAGAAGGGCCTCTTCACCTTTGTTTGCTCACGTATTATCAGGATAGAATCACAAGTTATTATTTTACATCTGAGTTATAACCATTTTCTGTCACTGTTTATTTTGCGGCTCCTGGTGGCCAATGGAAGTCCGAAGTGTTTCTTATGAGTCTTCGACACGGCTTCTCATTTCCCTTCTGCACTAGATCTTCTGAGTTCATCACATCTTTTCCCTACTCAGCCACAGAGTGCAACTGTGTCTAATCCCACTAGTGGGTTAGGTCCTTTCCCAGCCCTGGCCTTCTGGCTGTGTGCACCGTGCATGCTGCCTGGCAGTTCCATAAGGGACAAGTGGCATTGGTTTCCCAATTGGTGACTTTGCCTCAGAGTACAGCTGGATGAGGGGGAAAGAGAGAGAGAGAGAGAGAGAGAGAGAGAGAGAGAGAGAGAGAGAGAGAGAGAGAGAGAGAAGACTGTGGCTCTCAAGATGTGCTTCACCTTAGAATCAGCGCTGCGTTTTGAAATTTCATTGTGCACAACGAACATTCTTTGAGAGTTGGACAGAGGAATGCACAAAGAAGGAAAAAGAAAAAAGCAAAATATAAAGTGTTCAAATAATTCTGAGATGTATTCAAGGTGCCAAATCAGGCTATATACTATAACAACCACTGTTAATTGTCTATTGTTGTTTTGAAATTCAGTATCATATGCATTGTTGCATGTTACTCTGTGTCTGACTTTTGCTTCTGTTTTTGTTTTTAGTTGTTAAAACAGATGTTTTAAAAAGGGAAGATTTATTTGAGGTCTCTTCTCAGAAGCTGCAGTCCACAGTCAGTCAGCTCCATGGCTTTAGGCAGGTGGCAAGCAGAAGTGTCACTGCCCAAGAGCCGGGAGGATGAAAGCTCTTCTCCTGGTGGCAGCCAGGAAAGGGCAGGAGAGCAGGGAGCCACGTGAGTGGAGCACAGTGCCGTTGTCCTTTCTGATCTTATTCCCCTCAGGCCTCGGCCTACTGGATGGTGCCTTCCACATTCAGAGTGGGTCTCCTTCACTAATGCGCTGCTCCACACAGCAATTATCACTGGAAACACCCACACAAGCAAGTCCTGAAGTGTGCTTTCCTAATTTTGGAGGCATTTCTGAAACTAATAAATTGACAGTGGAATTTAACCATCCCATGAGGTAAAAAATTCAAAGGACTTAATGAGAATCCTGTGGGATCAGGACTTGATTCCACTCCTAGTAACCCATGTGGCCTCTGGAGCTCCAGCTTTATTCTTTATTGGTAAAAACAGATACGTTTGATTCATTTTGTATACCTCACAGGATTCCAATGGGGATCTAGTAGAATAGGAAATTAAGAGTGTTTTCTTCATGTGTATATGCTTTCAATGTCAGGCTTTATAGATTGTCTAAGTTAATTGAAAAGCGAAATACGTTTCTCATTGATTTCCAGATATTGCAGTAAACACTGCTGACATATTTATGTATTTTTTTTTTTCAATCAGTGCTACTTGGACACAGGTGCCAGGCACTGAAACTACAATAGTGGAAGGGAAAAGATTCCAGAATTCAAGTTTCTTATAATCTAACAGTATAATATAACGACGGATTCAATGGAAATAAATGTAAATGTATCATTTAGTGAAGTCTTTAAAAAAGATACGAAGTACCATGAACAAATATAGAGCAGTGAAATTTCAGCAGAGACATTATGATGGGTTACTTGAAGGAAGAAGGAAGTGAAAATGAATCTAATATTGAGAGAATACTTAAAATGAACAGTGTCAGTGGATGCTATGTCTTGGGTCTAGATGACATCCCCCAGGGCCTCATGTGGTCATAGGTGGGGCCTTGTTAGCGGCAGCGTATCCAGAGTGTGATTAATTCATGGTCCCATGCTAGGTGAAAGGGTGGGTGACTGCTAAATGGTCCACTGAATGCTTTCTCACAGCCCTAATCTCAGCAGCTTGGATACAATACAAAGAACAGAAAAAAGCCTGGTTTGTTCCTTCTTCGTAGCTGTGTTCTTTTCTGCCTGCCATGGACTGTTCATCTTCTTTGATGCCTGTCTGTCATGCTACCCTTGCTTGGAGCCCACTTGCTGTGAACTACAACACCTGAGCTGTGAACTGAAAGTCTTTCTTGGCATGACTTGTAGGTCTTGGGTATTTGTCTCAGCAATGAGAAAAGTGGCTGAGAGTAGGTATGCATCCCCATTAAACTGGGTTACCTAAACAGCCTGGCTTCTATCGGATGATACATCACATAAGCAGGGTTTTCCCTTTTCTACCCTTACTCAGGATAAGGCTATAGTAAACTATGTTGACTTAGGATGTATGACACAATGATTTTAACAAAAGTGTTCACTATAAAAGCCCCACCACAACTCAGTTAGCAAACATCTATTTTTTGAGATGTTTTCTTAAGTTGCTCTTCAATGTAGTACATACTCACCTACCACCTTCCTTCACCCTGTCCCATGCAGCTGTTGATCTGCTTTTTGTTACTGTGTTTGTTTGAAGTTTCAGTAAGCTTCTCTAAGTAGAATCCCAGAGCGGATATTGCTTTATGGGGCGAAGGGATCTGGATTCAAAATTGCTGGAGATTCATCCATGTTGTCACCTATATCAATAGTCCCCTTTCTTAGTGCTCACTAGTAGCAATCCATTACATGGTTGTACACAACAATGTATTTACCTCTACTTTGTAGGTGAACAAGTGAATTATTTCTTGTGTTTGGCTATAACAGAAAAAATGTAATGACTATCTGCCTACATATGTATCAATAAGCATGTTTTCGTTTCTCAAGGGTAGATACTCAGAAGTGGGCTGATTACATTGTATATTAATGTATGTTTAAGACAATGACAAACTGCTCTCCAATGTGATTGTACATTGTAAAGCCAAACAATAACACATGAGCCTTTCCGTTCTTCCACCAACTCTAGCTTTAGTATATAGTATGAAATAGGGGTTGATGTTTGTCATTTTATTGTTTATGGTTCATTTTCATATGGCTATTAAATATTATAATATCTTTTACTGAATACCTCATCCTTTCTCTATTGACTTACCTTATTCCCTCTTTTGAAAAATTGACTGAAAATGTATGTATACACCATTCTCAACTCAGCAGTCTAAGTAGATATTTTATGAAGACTATGTACATGGCAATGACTCTACCTCTGTAAGTAACTATAGAAGGTGCATTTGAAGTTCACTGCATACCGTACACCATGACTCTTGACTGAGGTAGCTGGTAGACCATAGTGTCCCACAGTGAAAACATTCCAACTCCAGAGTTTCTACGTCAGTTGACCTTCACCAGGGCCAAAATGTTCCTATTTGTAACAAGTCTCTAATCTGAAGAAGATGAGTGCTCTAAATTAAATTTTGCTCCTCATTTCTGAGTTTTTCTTTGACTACATAGCAAACGAAACAATAGCTGATGCTATCTGTCCTCCATTATGCAGAGATTGACTTTGCACGCAGCTAATGATCCTTGAGTTGCATCATTATCCTCAGATGTTTCCAATATAAAAAAACAGTTTATTCCAATCATGATTCAATTTGTCATCTAGTCCATGGAATGAAATAAAGTTTTCACACCTCATCTGTTACTGGTGTAACATTATTATAATTGTTATTATAAATTCAGTTTAAAAATTCATCATTGAAAATAGTTTTCTGGTGATAATTAGAATATACATTTGAGTAGAACAAAGTATGAACTAAAATATACTTGACATTATTTTTGAGACACTGTCATATATAATTGCCTCCAAATAGTCTACATTTATTCCACCAAGCAGCTATATTTTGGTGCTGTAGTTGTCAAAATTGACACTTTTATAATTGTGGAACTAGAGTAATTGAAGTAGATTTTTTTTGTTGTTTGTTTGCAAAGGTGACATTAAATGTATAGTAAAAATTCTCCAATATGGCCTTATTTATCTTTTATCTCTGCTGTTAGAAACATTTGTTTTTCTTAAGTTTAGCTTAATGTGTTTCACAGTGTTACTTTTTTCTTGCAAATTAATGCCGTAAAGTTTTTCTGTTTTCTTCATAATCTGTGAGAAATATTTATTAAGATATTAAACTAATCCAACACAAAACACATCTACTTTTATTAGGTCCTTAGTAAACACTGAAGGGAAGCTAGTAAACTGCAAAAAGGTGAGATTTTCTCCCACCTCACAAGTGGCAGCACAGGCAAATGGATGGCTAAGAGCCAGAATGCCTTTCTAGATTCAAGGGTCCTGCTGGTGGATACGTTGTGTCAACTTGAGAAGTTTAGAAGTGTAATTAAGTGACTCAGCAGGGAGCCAGGGTTCTTCCTTGGTGAACATCCTCATCCTGTGCAAGAGGAGGGCAAGGACACACGGGGTGAGTCCTACACCTGCACCCCAGTGTAGCCTGCGTAGCACAGAGAAAAGGAGAGAGGCAGCTGCTGCTTCTGCTTCCCCTTTCTGCACCCGCCGCTTTTTTTTGCTGTCTTGAACTGCTGCTCCTGCACCATACCACCCAGCCTTGGAGCCTGCTGAGCGGTGCGGACTGAAACCTCCACCAACTCTAAGCTCAGAAAACCTTTCCTTCCTTAATTTTGGTTGTTGGGTATCTTGTCCCAGCAACAACAGAAGATTAACTGAGACAAGTGTAGCCATGAGTTTATCCTGAGTGATGAGGAAATTTCCTTAAGGCAACTCCTATTTTTAAGTGAACAAAATTTTATTCCTAGTTGGTATAAAATTAAAATTAGAATGGTCAACCAAATAGCTCAACAGACTACAGCTCCTGCTTAGGCAGATGCAGGAACCAGGGTTCAATCCTCAGCATGCCATGCCGGCCATGCCCCCTGGTGCTCACTGAGATGGTGACTAAAACTGAGCGTGGTGACACGCATCTGTAATCCAGTGCCTGGGAGGCTGAAAACAGGAGAATCACTAAGAGTCTGAGCTATGCAGTGAGGCACTGTAGACCCTGCACTAAATAAAAAATAAAATAATCTAGGATATTCTGCTTTGCTTCATTTACTTACCAAAAAAAAA
>PVKN010044964.1:0-10005 GCA_004027915.1 Capromys pilorides
GACCTTCCGGAGTTTTTCAGAGTTCTAGCCCACATTTGCTACCCTTTCTTTTTAGTTTAGGTTCCGAGGAAAGCAAGGCATATATCAGGGATTGGCCTCCACCCGGGCATGTGTGTGCAACCTGCTGAACAAGTCCCTACAGTGGGAGGATTTAACCCTTTGGGTGATAATCTGTATTCTATCCATACCTTGAAGAAGTAGATATGAGGGACAGGGAGATAGCTCAGTGGCATAAGCATGGGTTTGGAAAGTGCAAGTCCCGAGTTCGATCCCTTATGTGGGAGTGGGGGGAATGGGGATGTGAGACCAGGTGGTGATGGGAATAGGGAAATTTCTGCTGAGCGCCTTTATCATTCTTTCCTTTGCACAAGACCTGTGAAGCTGCTGTCATCAGCAGCTCCCCTACGCTTTCCTGCTCTGCCTCTTTTCCAGGAGTCAGGGTTAGTTTAAGAAAAAGCCTTTTGCTAGAAGCCATGACCTTGTACTTTTATCCCCTCCATCTGGTGTGTGGCCTCATGGGTTGTGCAGCTATGCAGGAGGTGAGCAGTGGAATTCCTTAGATGATGACTTCTGAGCCCACATGCGGAGGCGGTGGGGGTGGGAAGCAGAGAGCAGTGAGAGCCACGACCGATGGACCAAAAGTATGGTTTGCTGGGGGGAATCCTGACTCTAGGTAGATTGTTTTCCTGAGGTTCTTCCCTAGCTCAAGCAGGGGCCCAGGTCAGGGAGCTGTGGCTTCCCAAGTCTATGATTGATGAACATTGTGTTCCTGCCACTTTCCCTTCTGCCTTCACAGTTGGGGTGCACCAGTGGGATAGGTAGGGTATCCCAGGGCTTTTGCTGTCTGTAATGGAATGCATTCCAGGGTCAGACAGGGAAGGGTCCCCCTTGCACATACCCCTTCTTGGAGCTGCTTTTTCTCATTGTCTTGCACCTAAGCAGAGGTCCAGCTTTCAAATGAGGGAGGAGGAGGGGTTGTGAGCAGCAAATTTTTGAGAAAGTGAAAATCTGTTGTTTGTCCTCTCTCACAGGATTCTATGCAGGGTAGATGCCCCTCATATTGGTATAGAAGAATTACTCCTCTCAACTAGAAGTCCCAAGATGTTTACTAGGCTATAAGTAGGCTTCTGGGTGGGATAGTGCAGATTTCTTAGCACTTTCATTCCCTATTTGGGCTGGGGAGATAGCTCAGTGGAATAAGTGCTTGCCTGGCAAGTGCAAGGGCCTGAGTTCAATCCCTGGTACTGCTAAGAAAAAAAAAAAAAAAAATCATTCCCTGTTTGATCAAAAGCCAGAGGTTGACATCGTTATTATGATTTTTTTTTTTTTTTTAAAGAAAAGGAGGTTTCAAAGGAAATTTTAATGTATTTCTAATGTATACTTTAAGAGCCAAAAGTCTTAAAATTCCTCTCCTGGCTTCTCATGGTCACTTCCACTCTGTCTACACATGTAACATCGCTTGAGAAGAATTTTATAAAATTAACATTAATTTAATGGAGAAAAAAGAATACTAAGAACTAGAAGTGGAATACTTTGTAATCCCTTGATAGGCATGGTGATAGTGGCTGTGGTAGTAAAAAGGAGATTTGATGAGGTTCTGAAAAATGTATGCTGTTCCTTTGAAACGTGTGCTCAGATACACTGTCCTGGTAGTCCTAGAACTTGTGTTGGTCTTGAACATTTTGTACCAGTTTCCGTTCTGAGGATGGCAGTACTGTGGCACCTCTAAGCCAAGGTCTCCTCAGGCTTTGAGGAATACACAGGATCTGAAGTCAGAAGACCCTGAGTTCTGGCTAAACTGCCCACTGTCCATGTCACCTTGGACAGATCTCTTCATCATTCTCAAAAAAATGAGAAACTTCTACCTCAGAGTTGAGAGAATTACTTATGTGCCACTCCATGGACTGTTGCCTGAAATCTGTCAATCAGGATAGGATTTCAACAAGATTTCTGGGTGCAGCAACTGTGATAGTCACCACAGTAAAGATACTGTTTAGTCTCTTCCAGTGCCTCTCTCACGCAGATCATCCATAGACTCCGAAGCTGTCCTGTTTTCTAATCCAGTAAAACTTAAAAAGAGTAACAGGCCATAAGCAGAAGGCTTAGCAATTATATATACTCCCTGCAGTCGCAGGAAATAGCCCCTTCACTCAGAACACATATCTTGAGTGTGAACCAGCCTCCAGAAATTATGGCGTCAGCTACTCTGGTTGGGTGATAATTTTCCACCTTTAATCTCTTGTATCTTCTTCCCTTTTCCAGGGGAGTACAAATTTGAAAACAGACACTTGCCTGCATGTGGATAATATTACTGTGTAATACTCCTTGATTAGGAGTGGGTCCTGTTGTGGGTAGGATTTTTGAAGGATTTGTTGGAAATCTATTAGCTTTTGCTGGATTGCTGGAGAGTCCGCTACAACTCAAGTGTCGTGAGGAAAGCCGAGTGCATGTCCTTATAGATGCACCTTATATCTGTGTCTGTATGTCCTTGGAATTTTACTCACACTGCCAGAAAGAGTGAAAAGGAAGCATTTCTTTTCCTTTTTTACCAGCATTCTTCAAAGATGCCCAACCCCCGTAGTAGCAAGCAGTTCCCAAGTGGAGGGTGGGGGCAGAGGCCTCCACCAAGGCCATCAATAACCAGGTGTGAGCTACAGGTCTCTGTGTAATGTGAAGCTCTCCCGTATTTCATTTCTGCACCCAGGGGGCGGCTCTGCAGGATTGCTTACGGAGAGCTCTGTGTCTGGCACCTCTCTCTGCAAGACCCAGGCGCCCAGGGTCCCACCGACCTGCCCAGGAATGCATCACATTGTTCTCTGGTGCTGTAATTTGGCTGCAGGAGCTAGGTTGAATGCCTCCCAGGGATGAGAAACACGCTCTTCCTGGCACTCTCCCTTCTTCCCAGCTAGTTTGGGCTTCTGCACTATCACCACTGAGAGCATTTAAATAAAAACCTCAGAAAGGCCAAGGGAGAAAAAAAATCCTTATTATCTGCCTTCTATTAAGCTGTGTAAAAATTCATGTCCTGAGTGGGCCTGAGAACTTGGCAAAGGACTTAGTGGTTGGTGATCTTCATAAAGGGTTATGAGAAAAAGGAATACTGCAAGAGAGAGGAATAAAACTGAAACACTGAGTATTCATTCATAAGTCAGATCCATAACTTTTTGCAAATCCATAATACTTGATTCTTTTAATTCATCGAAAACCCTTTGCTAGAATTCCTCTATCAGTTATGGATTACTGCCATTTTTCAAAGATAATAAAAGTTGTTCTTATCTGCCTAGCTAAGTTAAGGTTGCTATTTTAAAAAATTTGTTCCTCTTTTTGTTTATGTATTAGATACAGGGTCTTACTTCACAGTTCAGACACGTAGTGATCCTCCTGTCTCAGCCTCCCCAGCACTGGGATTGGCACTTCTTCTAGGTGGGTGCCAGCATGGCCTGTGGTACCAGGAATTGAATTTAGGTCCTTGTGCTTGCCAGGCAGGCACTTAAACTGCTGAGCTATCTCCCCCGCCCCAAGGCTGCCACTCTTAAGAAAAACCATAGGCTGTGCCACACTGCTGAGCTACGTTAGTCATGTGGCTTCACTAAAAAGCGTAAATAGTACCTTTTAAGTTAACTTTGCATCCAAGTAGCATTTGCTGCAATCTATTATACCTAAATATCAGAAGTTAAAGAAATGAGGACCAACACGGAGTAGGAGAGGAGAGGCCTACACACATCTGATGGGAAGAACAGACATCTATCAAGTGGACGAGGATGGAGAGAGGGCGCTTAGAAGCAGAATGGAGGAGCAGCAGCAGAATTAAGTGGAGCCTTGACTGTACCAAATGAAGTTTAGTTTTGTGCCTTGTTCCAAATAAATTAGTTTTTGTTTGTATAATGCGGAACGAACGCCAGTTGTCTAAAGCCAATCGGAATGCAGAGGCGAGCTAAGGACTAAGAGGAAAAATTAATTGCTTAGCCATCTTTCCTTCCTGGGGCCACCCAGGTTCAGTAATGAGGCTCAGAAAGATATCATTTCTCTTGCTTATCTACCTCAGGTTTCCAACTGCTGTGTGAACAGTTTGCTCTTCTTAATCATCTATAGGAAACTGCAAAACTTGTGTTGTTATAATTTGAAGTGTAGGGAGAAAGCACAGACTGTATGAAATGCTGAAAGAGATCCACCCACTTCCTTCCACAGGGTGAGAACCACAAATGAAAAGACAGTAGAGAACCAGGTAGACTGAACTCAGGTTCGCTTCTCAAGGAAACCATTACTGCTACAGTAACTTAGTTGTTTTTAGGAGGGCAGGAGTTGGCTGGGACCTGAGGTTCTTCCCAGCAGCCTGGTATACGAGGCAGTTATTTGTATACTATTCTTCAGTTCAGACTGACCCTGACTTCTCCCCACTACCCCCAAAGCTTTCCTTCCCTTAATCTCAGCTGAGATATCAGAAGCTCTTCTTTACCTACTGTCTTTCCCCCACTCCAGTCCCACCAATGGCTCACTAGTCATCCGTTGACCTCCCTCAGCAAGGAAGACATTCCCTTGGCCTGACTCACTCAGTCTCATTTCTCCACAGGCATCCCCTCACCACAGACCACAAGGGCCCTGATTAGCTCATGTTTTGTGTTAATGGATTTAAAATTGGAGCAGATCCCCTCACCAAAAGAAAAACCACCCTAAACTCCCCCACGCAGGTCTCAGCAGGTTACACAAATATTAGTCCTATCATCCAAATAAATCTGCCTCCGTGGCCCAAAGCTGTGGTTCTTCCAACCTTCTGCTGCCTGTGCAGAATGAAGTTGCTCCACAAATATTTGAGGACCCTAGGGATGTTGGAGAGGACCCTGGGAAGGGAAAAGGGAGCCTGTATCTAGAATTTGTGTATATCCTTTAATCTAAAACCTGTTGTCATGATCATATAGTTCTAAGCTGAAGTTCCTAGAGAAGTTATGATGGATTTGACTAGTTAGGAGCTTTGGTAAGAAGTACCTATCTGGGGGCTGGGGAGATAGCTCCGTGGCACAAATGCCTGACTGGCAAATGCAAGGTCGTGAGTTTGAACCCCGGTCTCCCAAAAAAAAAAAAAAAAAAGTACCTATCTGTTGGCTGGAGTTTGGAGCATAATTAAGTCTGTACCTGAGATGCATACATTTTACAGGGTGAGAAAATAAGAGGCTTGAGAAATTTAATTGTCTTGCTAAAAATAAAAACGAGTGACACAGCTGTGATTTCAATGCAGGTCTGTTATAACTGCAAATTTCTACATCACTCCGCTGTTTTAAAATAACAACAGACAAGAGAGAACCACTGTCAAGACACATAGGTAAATGAGGACATCAAGGTTTTTGGACTCCCATGTCCTATCCTCCAGTTTACTAATGAGTCTGCTATCTCTAGAGACTCATACTACTTCACACCTTGTTAGGTAGTGTAGCGGCATGGAAGGGATCTTCCTCTTTTCCAAATGTAAATAGTAACAATCACCAGGACTTGAAGAGCCACTAAAGATCTGTTGAGTAACTGTGAGGACCTTCTAAGTTATTACCACTGTGGCTCCAAACCCCAGCTCTTCTTCTTTATGTAGACACTGGCTCCCACTGCTAGTTTCAAAGGTTAGGGTCCTCTCCTAAGAATTACCAAAGCCAAACTGGATGCAGTGGCACCCTCCTGTCCTGCCAGCTAGTGAGGAAACTAAGGGAGCACAGTCACAAGTTTGAGTCCAGTCTGGGCAACATAAGACCCCATCTCAAAACAAAAAGTATTACCAAAATCAGAGATCCCTACATTCCTGGTACACTGGCCTCTTGTGGCCCTTAAGGTCAGCCTGCTTACTTCTCCCCTTCTTTTATGAGTTACTTTTACTGTGATTCCCAAACATAGATAACCTTCAGAATAATGAATGGAGAAAAATCCCTAGGCCTACTCAGACTTACTATGTTATTCTCTCCTATTACTGTTCCAAGCTGTCATCACTATTTCTTGGGCATGGGAGCCCATTGTATGCCACCCTAGTTTGAGCAGGTAGCAAGTGAGCAAAAGAGACAGTGCCATCTGATACATGGAGAAGAGGGAATGCGTTTGTATAGTTATGATTTTCCTCCTCTAAAACAGCAGTTTATAAATTGCTGAACTCTTGTCTAGCAGTCTCAGTCTCTCCATAGTACAGTGTTACAGTTCACCTTTTGGTATCTCCTTAGACTGTCTCTGGGAAAGAGACATGCACTTGCATCTCTGTCCTATCTATCCTCAGCCAAGGCAGGACTAAAATGTATCTGTCTCCAGGGATCCTTTCTCTTACACACCTAAGAAGTACTAGGAAACCAGTGCAAAGAAAGGAAAATGAGTCCTGACCTTGAAAACTGGTACTTTAGTGCAACTCAGATTTCTCTGAAGACCCCCTACACCTCTTCTGCTCTGCCTTCAAATCTGCAGAGGGGAAACCAAGGAGCCACTCAGTTTCTTATATTCCCTATCAACTCCTTCCCAGGGCTAAGGACCCAGCTAGGACACCAAGGTCCCTCTGGATTACTCTCCAAGTCTTTAAATAGAAGCTGTAGCAGCCCAGGGCTGAGGGTGGAGGAAGGTGTGCATGCAGGGTTCTTGTGCTTTTGAGTTGCAAGGCTTGAAGTGGAGGGATGAGTGAGGTATCTGTAGCTTCAGGTCTGGTCCAGCCACTCTGCCTTCTTGGGGGCCTTGCAGGTGTGAACATCCACAGTGTTTCTGCACTCCTTGCACCGCACAGCACAGCACCAGTGGAATTTGCACTCACACTGGGTGACACGAGTGACTCGAGTTGTATCGTATCCTCGGCCGCAGCACATGATTTCACAACCATCTGTTCCTTTAGATGTCTTGCTACAGACACGGCCTGCAGTGCCTAGGGAACCTGGGTTGGGGAAGAGACGGGGTAAGAACCAAGTTACTTCTTCCTTTAGTTCTTCTGGGCACTCTTATCTGCATTCTCAGAAGGAAGTCATAGAATATCTTTTTTCCTGAAAGTATACCCGCTAGCCTGTTGCCATCGCTCACTGTTTTCTGCACTTGGCTTAGTTCTTCCCACGATCAAGGCTTCCTAGAAGCCACTGACTTCACCTGCAGGTCCCTCCCAGTCAGGACACATTTTCATTCCTCTTCACAGTCTCACCTTGAACTAGGAGTGGCAGGGTACACCTGAAATCCTAGCACTCTGAAAGGCTGAGGCAGGGGGCTCACAAGTTCTAGCCCAGCCTAGGCAAATCAGGGACTTGGTAAGACCATATCTTAAAATAAAAATTTTAAAGGGCTAGGAATGTAGCTTAGTGTAAATGCCCTGGGCTTACGCCAAAAAAATTTTTATAAAGAGTAAAAATAATCTTTAACTGTAAACATTACACAAGAGAGTTCTATTTGAAATTTTCTATAACAAAATAAAACAATGACAATAGCAACAACAAAATTTAGTTTATAACTTCTAAGAAATTTCATTATAAATCTGATCTACCTTTTTTTTTTTTTTTGGCAGAACCAGGGATCAAACTCAGGACCTTGCACTTGCCAGGCAGGCACTTGTGCCCCTTTGCTATCTCCCCAGCCCTGATCTAGCTTCTATCTGTATATTTTGGCCCTTTGTTTATATTTCATTCAGTTGTACTATATAGGAAAGAGAATAGCATGACCATTAGAGGACAAGCCTAGACATCAAATTATGTGGGTTTAAATCCCAGTTCAGCCACTTCTCAGCTGTGTGATTTAGCACCCATTAATGAATGTCTTCAGGCCTGAGCTTTCTCATATGAAAATAACATAATATCTAAGTTAGTAGGTTGTTATAGCTACAATCTCTGCTGGCATGGCTGACTAGATGTACAGGTATAAATAGTTCTTAAAGAGTGTCCCTTGCATGATTCCCTTCAGTAGGAACTCTTGGATGATGTTTTCTCCAGCAAAGAGAAATTTTAGGACCTTACTCTGACACATTTCTGCAAAAAAATTGAAAAAAATGCTGTCAATAAAGTCATAGAATATATGTCTGTGTGTGTGTATATATATATATATATACACACACACAGACATATATGTATAATATAGAGTGAAAAAATATATAGAATATATAATTTATGATTATATAATTTATCTTATTATACAGCTTGGACTCAGTGATCCTCCTTTTTTCAGCCTCTCCAGTGCTAGGATTATAGGTGTGCCCCAACATACCCAGTCTCTGGTCAGCTCAGTGCCTCCAGGGGCTGGGCCAGGGCAGCATGTGGTGCTGGGGATCAAACCCTGGTCCCTGTGGTTCCAGTGATTGCCTAAGCAGGCAATTAGTCTACTGAGCTATATCACCGGCCCTAAAGTCACAGCGTATTTAATAGGTCACATTCCACCACTTCCCCTTATTAATAAGGATTGCAGAGTTTGGAAAAAGATTAGCCTAAGAGTTCAAGAAAGATGACAGGGCTGGCCTGATAGCTCAGAGGACTAAAGCGCCTGCTTAGGCAGGGCGCAACAGCTGGGTTCGATTCCTGGCCTGCCTTGTCAGCCCCACCCATGAGGCCTGCTGAGATGGTCATTGAGACTGGTCGTGGTGGCGTGCGCCTGTAATCCTAGCACTTGGGAAGCTGAAAACAGGAGAATCACTTCGAGTTTGATCTACGTAGTGAAACCCTGTAGACGCTGTCCTAAATACGGGGGTTGCGGGGGAGAAAAAAGAAAGATAGCAGATTAACTGATTTCCACTGCAGTAGTCTCTGTATTCTGCTGGGATACGGTGGGGGAAATGTTAGAACCTCTGTACTGGTTCAAAATAATCTACTTTAGGGCTGAGGGTATAGCTCTGTGGTTGTGTTTGCCTAGCAGGTGCAAGGCCCTGCTTCCACAGTATGGCACACACACAAAGTGTATAGATACACATATATACAGCCAGGCCACCTGCCTTTTTTTTTTTTTTTTTTTTGAGGCAGGGTCTCATTAGCCCAGACTGGCCTTAAACTTGCAGTAAATATGCCTCAGGCACCCAAGTGCTACCATACCAACCAGAAAAACCATGTCTTTATGTGCATGTTTTATAATATACCTATCAGGACAGCAGAACATAGATATAACTTCTAAGTAATACATATAGTGATGGTACATCCTTAGTTTTTTCACAGTAGGCATACACAATCCACAGTGTTAGGAGATCAGATCACTGCTCTAGCACATGGGTTGAGTAGTCTGCTGCACACATTATTGTCCTGACTCCAAGAATTAGGTCTTAAGCATTTCTCTTTGGCATCAAAAACCATTTTAAGGGGCCAGCCTGCTAGCTCAGCAGAGTAAAGCGCCTGCTTAGGCAGAGCACAGTGGCTGGGGTTTGATCCCCAGCGTGCTGTGTGCTGAGATGGTGACTGGCAATTGAGACTGGGTGTGGTGGTGCACGCCTGTAATCCCAGCACTTGGGAGGCTGAAAAACAGGAGAATCACTGTAAATCTGATCTACGTAGTGAGACCCTGTAGACCCTGTCCTAAATACAGAAAAAAAAAAAAAAAAAAAGCCACCTTAAACTCTGGAACTGTGCTTTACAGTATATACTAGACATGAGGTGTACAGCTAGCATATTAATTTTTTGCTTTATTTAATTTTAATTAAAATTTAAAAATTGTTTCTTAATCACACTGGCTTTATAGTAGTACCCCCTTTCCTGTGGCTTTACTTTCTGTAGTTGTAGTTACTCATGGTCAACTGTGGTCTGAAAATATGAAATGCAAAATTCCAGAAACAAATAATTCATAAATTTTAAATGTTTTATTATGTTATTAAAATGATTTTGGCTGGGACTGGTTTTTTGTAGCTCAGTGTTAGAGCACATGCCCAGATGTTCAAGGCACAGTGTTTGAGCCCCAGCACCACCCCAAAAAAGTTACTATTAGTTATTATTATCTTACTGCCTAACTTAGAAACTTGGATGTACCTATAAGAAAAACATCATATGTAAAAGGTTTGGTACTATCTTTGGTTTCAGGTATCCATTACAGATCTCAGAATATATACCC
>PVKN010044965.1:0-10009 GCA_004027915.1 Capromys pilorides
GAAGAAGAAGAAGAAGAAGAAGAAGAAGAAGAAGAAGAAGAAGAAGAAGAAGAGGAGGAGGAGGAAGAAGAAGAAGAAAAGGAGGAGCAGCAGCAGGAGGAGGAGCAGGGGAAGAGTGGAGAGACACTGGGAAGGGAGACTGCTCTGGCATCTACTTTAAAGAGAGTGAAGAAAGATTGGGATAAGAGAGACACACCAGCCTACCCTGTGACACACCCCCCACGGTGCTTCCCATCTGCAGAACCTTCCCACATGGTGACATAGCCACATGTAGGGTCACTCCAGATAGTACAGTCAAGATTTGGAGGTAAAGAGAGCTCCTCCAGGTATGGCATGGATCAGGACAGGTCCACAAAGACCCTGAACCACCACCCTGGTGTTCACTGGGTCATCTTTGCAGCCACACCTCAAAGTCCCTCACTGCCCCACAGGAAGGTACCACAGGGCCTTTGTCACAGAGGCCCCCTGCCAGCACCACTGCCCTCTCTACCCCCAGCCCCTGCCTACACCCTGTGCCCTCTCTGTGAACCTCCTCTTGGCTTTCTTCCAGTGGGATGTGACTGCTGCCAGATTCTAATGAGGACCTAGACTTGGAAGGAAATGCATTCCTGAGGAAGGCCTGTGTGGGAGCTCCAAAGACAATGTCACCCATAATCTCAGCACCAGGGCTCCATCCTTGCTGACCTGTTAAGTCTCTCTGCTGGAACCCATAGCAATGCCCTTGGGCAGGAAGAATCTCATGAATGGAGAATCACAATCAGCTGGGAGACCTTACTCTTACTGTAGCTTGGTCTCCATCCCGGTCACATCTGGTCCCCCATTAAGCATCATGTGCTCAGATGTGGGGCTTTGGAAAGTGATTAGGTTTAGAGATGACCGGCTGTTAAGTAGTGGTCAAACAGGTGGGTCAGGGGGCTACGGCTCCCTCACCAGCTCCTCTCATCCCTCTCTGCATGCTGGCTGCAGTGAGGTGGTCTCCCTCCTCGGCTGTGCCCCTCTGCTGCACCATTCAGCTTTGGGGCCAGCAGGCTATGGATGGAGATGGGAGAAAAATAACCCTTTTCTTTAAGCTGAAGGTGTTAGGGATTTGTCCCAGCAATAGGAAAGTGACCAAGACAGAAGTAGAGACAGGCAGCATGATTAGATCACTATAAGGAAGAAACACAGAGCTCCACAAAAGTGTCTTTGTGGTGGTGATGTTACTGTTATTGGGTGATTACCAGTGGGAAAATCTTCCTCAACTCTGCACTGCCCCAAACTAGAAAGCCCTCCCAGAGGAGGTTATTCAACTTGTGTATTGACAAAACAAGCTGAGGGAGTGGGGAAGAGATGAAGAGAAATGAGGAGAGACATTGCACACAGAGGCACAAATGCAGGGAGCCTAGCAACTGTGAGAGCAGAGATCAGCTCCCTTCCATTGTGGAGGACAACACAAAGAATTAAGGCTAGATCACAAAAGTTCTAACACAGTACACTAAATAACCTGGACTTCTAAAAATCAATTTACATCAAAAATTGTTTCTAGAAATGTCTACAATGTTTTCTAAGATGTGCTGGCAAAGTCAACTAAACAAGGAAATCAAGAAAAGTGTACTTGATGATTACATTCTGCTAAGAAGAATGGAGAAAGAAGTGGAATGTTACACACACACTGGCCTAACTGTAGAGCCTCGGTTTGTGTTGACAATGACTGATTTCCTGTAGTTTCTTTTCTCAGAATTCAGTGCTTCCCCCTTTACCCACGTGGCATGATGACAATTTGCCTTCTTAGTGGCATTTGAGGGTATGGCAGAGTGTCCTGTGGGCCTCCCCAGTCCTGCTGTGTCCTTCCTATCTAAGTCCTGTCCTTTAATTCTGGTGGACATTATTGCCTGACAAGTTGGGAACTCAGAGTTATAGTAAATCATGATGAGCTTAAACCAGTTAGACCCCTTTTCTGTTGATTGGCTGAGGTAGGATAACACTTGCCAGTGTTCAGTAAAGACATAAGAGAACCCAAGAGGCATCTGGGAAAGTTTTGCTCTCTTTGAAAAAGAAACACAGGCAATGACCCAGCCTCTTTTCCCCCACAGGCTGTGTTGTTGGCAACACCTGGAATTGTGTTTCCTCTAGCATCTAGCACATTGCCTTACATAGTACATAAGTTTTCTATCGAAAATTCAAGATTTATAGCAACTTCTTAAGAGCTACAGAGGATAGAAATCATCTATACTATAGATTAAGAAGCCGAGAGAGACAAACTGGTGGTATACATTAGGCCTACAGAGTCATCAGGAATAGACCTAGTTACATTGCGAATGGATGCTCCTCCTTAATCTTACCAAACACAGACCAAAAAGTGTTAGACCTACTTTCATACAGATTTGCTTTTGGGTCCCAAAACAAAGGAAGGTTATGAAGGTGAACTAAGCAGTTACCTTAGATTGAAATGCCTTTCTACATTTTTATAATATAGTTAAATCCCTGGGATTATTTAATGATGATGCTCATAGTCTTCATCTGCATGGTTAAAAGATGCATATGTATGATGTGTTGTCTCTTCTACTAGACCATACCTAATCTTTCTGATGGCGCTTGTCAAAAGCTTTCTTGGGCTGGCCAAATAGCTCAGCGGATTAAAGCACATGCAAGATGTTACAGGGACTGGGGGTTCAATCCCTGGGCCTGCTGTGCTGGCCCCAACCCCAGGGTGGGCTGAGACAGGCATGGTGGCATGCGCCTGTAATCCCAGCTCTTGGGAGACTGTAAACAGGTGGATCACTACGAGACTGATGTAGTAGTGAGACCCTGAACACCCTGTAAACCCTTCCCTAAATTAAAAAAACAACAACAACTTTCCTTATAGCAAGTAACTGGTTCTTAACCTGCTTCTCGAGCATTGACACATCCTTGGGTGCTTTTGCTTTCTAATCTGTTCCATTTTGTCATTCCTGTGATAGATGTGATATAGAAAGTCAGACTATTTTTTCAATCAAAATGATTTAGATGTCTGTTATATACAAAATGCAGTGCTACAGATATGGAAATCCACCAAGGAGAAAAATTAAGAAACATTATGAAACAGAAGAATGATGAGCCCTAAACGTCTTTTAACCTACAAATAGTGGGGAAGCAAAACTCCTACAGTAAAGGCAGACTTCTGTGGAGAAAGCACCCACACAGAGGAAGGAGATGCTTGCCTTTACTTCTCGCTGGGAACAGTCGCTGCACATAGTCAAATTTTAATGACTATATTAGGATTTGGGGGAGATCAGGGTAGTTTTTATCATAAATCCCCCATAAAGCCTAAAGTATTTGCAAACTTATTCAGAGAACAGAAAACATCTGCATATTTGAGTTTACTGAATAATTGCTTCAGAGTAAAAGGATTCTCAAGAGCCTTACATTAGCATTTTGGAATAACTCTGTGTGTGTGTGTGTGTGTGTGTGTGTGTGTGTGTGTGTGTTGCGAGGCAGCTAGAGAAGGAATCTAAGGAATTTATTGAATGGTCCAGGGACCAGATCAACCTTCCCACCAGAAAAAGTCCCAATCCAATCTATCACATGAACCTTCCCCCATACTCTCTGCACTGAAACCCAGCTTGGGAAACTCCTATACTGACTTGGTGGTCCTCCCTGCAGACCAACTAAGAAGGCCAGCCCCAAGGCTGCTAGCCTCCAAGGGAATATTGTTACATAGCACTAGACCCTAGAAAGCTAAACACTCCCTCTTAATATTTGGGAGACAGTCCTTGAATTAAGTGATTTTTTCTGCAGATGGCAAATAGTACAGTAGTATTAAAAAGTTAAAGCTGTAGAAATCTATGTGAAAGGAGAGCGAACAATCATCTATCTTGATAGAGATCCGACAGACTTGGCAGCCAGCTCCACCCTTCTGGTTGTCCCTGCTAAGTGCACGAAGCCCAGAGTGGAAGATGAGCTCTGTGGTTAAGAAGCCTAGGGTGGGCTGCAGAGATAGCTCAGTGGTCTAAGTGCCTGCCTGGCAAGCACAGGAACCCAGGTTCAGTCTCTGGTACCAGCACTCGTGTCAGCCTCTTGCCAGGCTGTGAAACCACTGTAATCCCAGAGATGGGGAGTCTGAGACTGAAGACCACACTATGAGTCCAGGCTGTGTAGCAAGACCCTGTACCAAATAATAAATAAATAAAAAGACTAAACATAAAAGATAGGAAAATAAAAGGCCTAGGACGGAGAGAAAGGAACAGTGATTCACGATCTGCGTGTGTTTGAAAGTTCCAGAATGAAGGGACGTTGCCTAGAAAATATGGAGCTGCTTTAAATATGACTCTGAGTGGCTTTCCTAATGTGTTCTCTACTCCCCATGGGAATCTGTTGCCATCACCCAGTGGCTATCTGTCTGATGCTGTGACAGTATTCCTCCCTGTCAGTCTCCTCCAGGATACCAGCAACCTCCTCTTTTGTCTGCAATAAATTCATCATCATCCACAGTCAGCCTCCCCGACACATACACCAAGGTACACACATGCTGCAGGACTTGGAGTCTGAGCTCATGATATTTGAAGCCCTAAATGCTCTGAAAAACAAAAACGAGAGAAATCTCTCACCAAGTTAAGGAAATGAGCGCCCAGACATTGCCTCTAAAAACATTCAACTCAAGCACTCAGGCCTCTAGGTCACTCGATTGCTCTGTAGCTTATGAACCAGGGATTCCCAGGAGAGTCAATTTAGCTCTTAAAACTCTTCCTAACAAGTTGTCTAATGTTGTGACTGTGAGGCATTTTCTTCTCCTTTTAACTACTCACAAAAATATTCTATTTGTTTACTTCTCATGTATGTTTGATCTGGATCTCTGTAATCTTCACTTGTCTCCATTCCTGACAACCTTTGGAAAATTAATTCAGAGTTTAAAAAAAAAAAAAAAAAAAAGGCAAATACTGCTTTCACCCTCCAGCTCTCTGTCTCTGCTATAGCAGGAAATGCATTCTGACACTCTCAAAATGAGCAATCACACACATAATCAACTTGGTTAAAACTTCCTTCCTGGTAACAGCAATACTTCCTCTGCATCTGGATACGAAGGGAGCCCCAGAAAAGCGGAAGAACTGAGAAGCACCCTGTGTAGGTTTGAATTTGTTTTGTTTTCAAAAATTAAACAAATGATCCTTCAGCACCATCGCCTCCGCTGCTCTGTCAGGTATTGCTTCCTTCTATTTTTGCCCTTTCTTGGTTCTGATTCAGAATAGTGACACTTCCTTTTCAGCTAGCTTATTTTTATCTCCAACTGCTGCTGGTTCTTACTATGATCTGACCACTGAGTGTCTGTGTTTCTTGTCTATTCCAGTGGAGACTGGATATTCACGGTGTTCCGGCAATAGTTTGCAGGTGCATCAGTTCTTTTTTGTTTTAGTTTGGAAGGAAAAGGGAGGGCCTAGAACCAGTGGAAGCCAGACTTTGTAGTCTTGCAAGTGTATGCTTAGAAATTACTGTGCTCAGGGTGGTTCTAACGTCTTTTCATAAAAGGAGAAAGCATCATAGACTCAACCATGAAGGAGACCAGTGAGTATTTGCTCAACTTGTTTGTTTCTATGTCTTGTGTCTAACATGAGGGTTTGGTGTCACTGAAGTAGATACCCTTGTATATTTGTATGCTGCCAACGTAAGGTCAATGTCAATGTATCTTATAGTTCTCTTCTTTGTTAGTTATCTCAGAGTGTAGCTGAAGACCAAAGCAAATGTTTTAAACTGTAAGAGACAGTTGTTTAGGACAGTTGGTTTCATTTACTTACTAAGTATAACTTCATTATGTTTTAAGAGAAGGGATATTGACTTTAAAAAGAAGTGAAGCCAAGATTTGACAAGAAGTCATGAAACTTGTCTTAAATTTTAATCAAAAAAATTTGTTATCTAGTAAATGTGCTATTGTTTCTTAAGGGAATAAATAATGATTAGTGTCATTAACATCAGTTACTTAAGAGACTAAATGATATTCTTCTGAAATACTAAGCTTATTTCAATGGCTAATTCTTACTTAGAATTTATTATCATGTGGTGATGCTAAGTATTGAAACTAAAATATCTTACTGTTCACCTAATTTTAGTAACCTCTGCATTTCAGTCAATTGAAGTGAGTATATACTATTATAGTTTGTGGAAGGAGGATACTAAATATTTGCAAAAATAGGTAAGTTAGTGGGACAAACCTGTGGATTTTTGATATACAAATGAAAATGTTAGGCCAAATAAATAAGTTAAATAATAGTGGAATAAACAATAAGTCACTGGAGTCCAGAAATCCCACCCCTCCCCAACCTGTACGTCTTCCACTAAGGAAGAGCAGATTTAACCCAATTTAAACAAATTGGCTGAAGATTAAATTAGCTAGATGCTCATGATAGGTGAGGACAGCCCTGGATGTCTCCCCTTAGATACAAGGGAAACATAAGAATGACAGCTAGAATGTTCAGACATTTCAAAATCCTAAGCTTTATATATCTTCAAATAATCTTAGTTGCAAATTTACCAGTGCTGGTTATTTTTCAGTTTTATGAATGAAATGACCGACATTCTGAAGTAAAAAAAAAAAGATGAAGAAGAAGAAGAAATTAAAAAGAAAGACAAGAAGTTGCCTGGGAAGTAAATCCTGGGTCCAGACAGTGAAAATAAGGAACCTGAGGCGTGGTTGGGTAAAGCATCTGGTTAGAGAAGAAGTGCGAGACTGAGCAAGGAAAACAAACTAAGGCTTGTTTTCAAAGGAAGATGCTTCTCGTGTTGCATCTTCTAAACTAGGACTTGCTCCTTAACTGTGGGTTTCAGTACCCGCTTGAGAACAGTTACCATTTGTACCCTTGTCAGGCACAATGCTAGGGGGCTGCCATATATGTCAAGGACATTCTCGCCCCCAGCCCCACCACGGTCCAGTACTAAGGACCGAACTCAGGTCCTTCCACTGAGCTAGGTCCCCAGCACCTTTTTTTTTTTTTTTTTTAAGACATACTCTTGCCAAGTTGCTAAATTGCTCAGGTTGGGCTCTGACTTTCAAACTTCCAGGCCTGACTCACAAAGTGCTGGGACTAGAGGTCAACAGTACCATGTCCAGTTTCTGTTGTTGTTGTTGTTGTTATTATATAAATTTTCTAACACATGCAAAAGTGGAACCAACAATGATCCCTTCCTGCAGAAACCCATTGACCATAGAAGCCTGTATTCTGACTTTTAAGCTTCTACCTCCCTCCTCTGAGGTGTTACCAACCAATCTAACAGATAAGAAACGGAATCAGAGATGAAACAGCCCAGATCACCACGGAGACAGCGGAAGAGGGCTAAGGTGCCTGTGCCCTGACTCCAAAGCCCGGCTCTGACCTGCGGTCCTGCCTGGCCCCAAGCCCCTGACCGGGTTCCCATGGGCCAGCAGTCTAGAACGTCCTCCCTTCTGCCACCTTGCAGGCAGAAACAAAGGGAAGGCCTTCTGGTGACACAACCCTCTGCTTCTCCCTGCCAGGTCAGCGGCAGCATGGAGCTGGAGAACTCTGAGCCGGCTGTGATTCTCAGGGAGGACAACCTCCGCCGGCGCCGGAGGATGAAGCCGCGCAGCGCAGCGGCCAGCCTGTCCCCCACGGAGCTCCTGCCCATCGAGTTCGTGCTGCCCACCAGTCAGCGCCACAGCAAGGAGCCCGAGACCGTGCTACTGCACGTGGCGGGCCACGGAAACGTGGAGCAGATGAAAGCTCAGGCGTGGCTGCGCGCCCTGGAGACCAGCGTGGCCTCAGACTTCTACCACCGTCTGGGCCCGGACCATTTCCAACTGCTGTACCACAAGAAGGGGCAGTGGTACGAGATCTACGACAAGTACCAGGTGGTGCAGACCCTAGACTGCCTGTGCTACTGGAAAGCGCTGCGCCAGAGCCCTGGACGAATACACCTGGTGCAGCGGCGCGCACCCTCTGAGGAGACCCTGGCCTTCCAGCGGCAGCTCACGGCGCTCATCGGCTACGATGTCACGGATGTCAGCAACGTGCACGACGATGAGCTGGAGTCCACGCGCCGCCGCCTAGTCACGCCACGCCTGGCTGAGGTGGCAGGCCGCGACGCCAGACTCTATGCCATGCACCCCTGGGTGACATCCAAGCCCCTCCCAGAATACCTGTCCAAGAAGATCGTCAACAACCACATCTTCATTGTCTTGCACCGCAGCACGACCAGCCAGACCATCAAGGTCTCAGCCGATGACACCCCCGCCGCAATCCTCCAGAGCTTCTTCACCAAGATGGCCAAGAAGAAGTCACTGATGGACATCCCCGAGAGCCAGGGTGAGCAGGACTTCGTGCTGCGTGTCTGTGGCCGCGATGAGTACCTGGTGGGGGACACTCCCATCAAAAACTTCCAGTGGGTGCGGCACTGCCTCAAGAATGGAGAGGAGATCCATCTGGTGCTTGACGCGCCTCCAGACCCAGCTTTGGACGCCGTGAGGAAAGAGGAGTGGCCCCTCGTGGATGACTGCACAGGGGTCACCGGCTACCACGAGCAGCTGACCATCCACGGTAAGGACCACGAGAGCGTGTTCACCGTGTCACTGTGGGACTGTGACCGCAAGTTCAGGGTCAAGGTCAGAGGCATCGACATCCCGGTTCTGCCCCGCAACGCGGACCTCACGGTCTTTGTGGAAGCCAACATCCAGCACGGGCAGCAGGTCCTCTGCCAACGACGGACCAGCCCCAAACCCTTCACGGAGGAAGTACTGTGGAACGTGTGGCTTGAGTTCAGCATCAAAATCAAAGACTTGCCCAGGGGTGCTCTGCTGAACCTCCAGATCTACTGTGGCAAAGCTCCGGGGCTGTCGGAGTCCAGGGGCAAAGCTCAGCTCCTCTACTACGTGAACCTGCTGCTGATAGACCACCGCTTCCTGCTGCGCCACGGGGACTACGTGTTGCACATGTGGCAAATACCCGGGAAGGGGGAAGAGCAAGGGAGCGTCAACGCCGACAAGCTCACCTCTGCGACCAACCCAGACAAGGAGAACTCCATGTCCATCTCCATCCTTCTGGACAATTACTGTCACCCGATAGCACTGCCGAAACATCGGCCCACCCCAGACCCTGAAGGGGACAGAGTTCGAGCAGAAATGCCCAACCAGCTTCGCAAGCAGCTGGAAGCGATTATAGCGACAGATCCGCTCAACCCCCTCACAGCAGAGGACAAAGAGCTGCTCTGGCACTTTAGATATGAAAGCCTGAAGCACCCGAAAGCCTATCCTAAGCTGTTCAGCTCAGTGAAATGGGGAGAGCAAGAAACAGTGGCCAAAACATATCAACTGTTAGCCAGAAGGGAGATCTGGGATCAGAGCGCTTTGGACGTGGGGTTAACGATGCAGCTTCTGGACTGCAACTTTTCCGATGAAAACGTCAGGGCTATTGCGGTTCAGAAGCTAGAGACCCTGGAAGATGATGATGTTTTGCATTACCTCCTGCAGCTGGTGCAGGTAAAAGATGTTGGTGTCAGCAACAGAACTGTCCTTGTGTTTACCTGCAGGAGTGTATTTGCATTCACACAGGCACCCCATTCAGTTGTCAGCAGATAACTCTTTCTTCACACTGCTTCCTGAGTAGGCAGAATAGATCTGATGATGCCACTCCAAAAAACAGTAAATTCTTCCACTTACATTCTGACTGTTCGGGGAGGAGGGGGGGGTGGTTGCTGACAAGCATTTTAAAGACATTAGTGCTGTTCTTTGCTTTCTAAGAGAACTATCTCTGAAAAATACTTTGTTCTCATTGTTTTAGTAACAGACTCAGCTGTCAGCGCTTCCTTGTGCCTGTGCTCCAAGTGATTTACATGCTTTTTGTTTACTATCTCATTTAACTGTCGCAGACCATCAAATTAGCATTTCCTTGTTGTACATAAGGAAATTGAGGCACAAAAAAGGGAAAGTCGTATGTCCAAGGCCTGCCACTCTGAAAGAAGCAGACAGGAATTCAGACATAGGAAATCTGATACCAAGCCCAGCCCTTTTGCTGCCCCCAAATATTCATCATCAGTCTGGGGTCAGGATAGC
>PVKN010044966.1:0-10011 GCA_004027915.1 Capromys pilorides
CACATACACACATATGCATTCATGCATACACGATCACAAGAGTCTCCTTTTTATTATTGACTATATGTTCATTAGATTTCCTGCTCTGAGGAACTGAACCTTCTGCTTCTGACAGACAAGAATCACACCATAAAATGATGATAATCGTGCTCAAAGTCTAACTGAACACCATTCCCAGCAGCAACAGTAAGACAAACAAGTGTACAATGAAATCTTATCAGTCCCTCCATGAAGAAACAAATAAGAAGACAGATGCCTATAGTTTCTGAAGTATTGATTCTTACATGCATGCACAAACAAAGGGTATCATAGAAGCATAGAGAGAAAGGTAAATAAGGAGCATAGGCTGAAGGCGTCAGGGAAGAATCCTGGAGGAGGTAACACAGGCACTGGATCTTGAAGGATGCATAAGAATTGGGAAAAGCGACAGGGACAGACCAAGAGATCTGAAGGATGTGATGTGACAGGTTAAAGAACAGTCCATCACTCCCATTGTCTCTTCATTAATTCAAGAAATTCAGTGAATGTCAAATTAACTAAAAGCTAGGATCTCATCTCCTGAAGGCCTAGCACAGTGCCTAGAAGACCTAACAGCATCCTGAATATATGCGGGTGCCAAAGAGCTCCTAACAGCCTGGTTAGTCCCTCCTGTACTGTAGTTCAGACCTATTCTTCTTTAAGAACAGATTGGGAGTGCAGTTTAGTAGAAGAGCACATGCTTTGCAGACATGAGGCTGCAAGCCACAGCCGAGCACCAGAAGGAAAGATCCCAGCCTTGCTCAGAAACTGCTCCGCACAACGGCCAGAATGTAGAAGGCCAGGTCAGCACACCTGCACCCAGGCACACCTGGCCTGAGCCATGGAGCCATGGCTTCTGTCAGTAACAGAAACGCCCAGGGAATCCAGGAATGGCACAAAACTGCTTCTTTTCAAAAATGAAAAAAGCACCCAAGATCGAGCACGCAGAGTGCTTGTGCAGCTATAATCTTGGCAAACATCTGCCACCTTTGTGTGGCGAATGCAATCTCTTTAGAATACTGCCTTTGATTTCAGGGAGAGACAAATCAGGCCGCACGTTTTGTTCTGAATGCGTCTCATCACAGGAGGAAATTTTCAGCAGCTTGGGAATTTGAATGTATGAAAAATGGACTTGTTTAAACAAAGAGTTCACGATAAAGAATCAACAAGGTTCCTGAAAGAGATGAAACCGGTTCTCTATTCCTGTTCCTTTTCCCTCCCACATATCATCTTTTTCTGGATCTCTTGAGCTGGGATTCATCGGAGACTCATGTACATCTCCGATTTCCGATCAGAGGCAGCATCTTCTCTGCTTCTGTAGCAGGCATCGGGGCTGCCAGTGGCCTGGGTCACCACTCTGCACAAAGTGAGCTGCATAATTCGCCACCGACTCTTCTCTCCTGGTATGGGCACCCACCAGAAGTGCTTGCAAATCATAGGAACGGAAAGGTTTGCCCTGCTGAGGAGTAGGTCTGAGCCACCACCCTCACTTTTTCAGCCCAGCAATAAGGGCCTAGGATAACACCCTTGAAGCAGCAGGCATAGACAAGCACACTCACGCATGAGCCGTGGGCTGATCCAGATGCAATTCCTCACTTCCCTGCCTTCTAGCTGGTGATCTTGAGCAAGTGCTTCCCTCCTCCTGGGTCTCAGACTCACTGTCAATAAAACAGGCAACAGTAAAACCTCTCTCACTGCCACTCATAAGGGAACGTATCGCTGACTCTCAAACAGCAAAGTGTTGTGGTAATGGGGATGATCAGATGTCCCCACTTGCCTAGGAGTGAAGGGTTTCCTGGGATATGAGACTTCTAGGAGAGTCCCAGGCGAGCACGAGTGCTGGCCATCCTGTCTTCTGCATCTAGCATAGCCTCATTATGGTAGGGATAAGGACCAACTTATCAAAGAGTGGAACACATTCTCTGGAAACACACAGACTGATTCATGAAACAAAATATTCTTGGACGTTTATGAGCTCATTAATCAAGAGGCTTCTGATTTTAATTTCACCTCCTATCAGCACCGCAGAATCCGGTAAAACTTATATAATAGTGACACGGCAGGCAACCTCACCTACACTGATTTTAGCTTTACATCTACTTTCTAAATATCCGTGTCACTTCACTTTTGCTCACTAACAGACCACCCATAAACTTAGTAGCTTAAAACGACTGTCTTTTGTTCGGCTCATAATGCTTCAGACCAACAGCTTGGGCCAGCTTCTGGTAACCAGTGCTCAGCTGTGCCCAGGCATAGCATTTTAGGCAGCTGCTTGGTCAGCTGGGGCCTGGTTGGTGGAGGATGGCCTCAGCTGGAAGGGCTTGTTTTGCCTCCACAAGACCTCTTCTCATCCAGCAGGCTACCTGTTCACATAACAGCTGTTCACAAGAAGCTAGGCTGCCTCAAAGCACCAGGTCTTTTAAGGCCTGGACTCAAAAATTAGTATAGTGTTACTTCCACCACATTCCACTGACCAGAAAATTAGAAAGCTAATTACAAGACCAGCCCAGATTTATAGGGTGGGAAATGAGACTTCATCTTTTGATAACAGGCTCTTCAAAGAGATACTTCAAATGTATAAAGATACAGGACAGACTGGAGAACTGAAGAAATTCCTTGAAATTTATAGTTTCTGTCAATTTATTTCATAGGCACATATGCAAGGTGCTTCCATAGCTATAATGATCTACTGTCACATTGTTATCCTTCCAGTCATTTAAACCAGAAACTTTGGAAAACCCCCCCAACACTGCCCCTTTCTTGCTCCTTCCACATCCAATTACCCACCAATACCTGCCCCCCCCACCCTGCCATCTACATGTACGCCACGTTATTTCCCTTCCCTTCAGAGCCATTCCTGGACCTAACTAACTCCAGGGACTGACAGTTGCACTCTAGGAGCTGGGTGCAGCCTCCCAATCGTGTTTCTTGCCTCCAACCTCAGTGTCTCCAATCCACTCTCTTCCTTGTAGCCAAAGTATCTCTCTAAAGCTTATTGCTAGACACACCCCTCCTGTGCACTACTGTAGAGCCTTTGTTAGCCTTTCACTTGCTGTAGAATCTCATCTACCTGAGCCTCTCTATTTTCATCTCCTAACAATACCCCTACCATGTCAAGTGTATTCTGGGAACTATTTGGCTTTTTCTAAACATGTCATACTTTTTCATATTTTTGAAAATGAAGTTTGACCTTCTGTGAATATTTCCTCAGACTAGATATCTGTTAGCAATCAGACCTAGACTCACCTGAATGTCCGAAGTAATGTTCACTTATCCATCTTGTTTCCATAATTGAATCTCCCCAGGGATTACAAAAATCACTCATTGGTCAATACTCTAACTGGTGAAATCCACAACAACAATAATGAAATTATCTGATACAAAAAATCAAACTTATAGTTTGAATAATGAAGAGAGAGATATTCTATTCACATTTCTTAGGTTTTTAAAATAGCTATAATGCTAAGGTAAGCAATGGATGGAAGAATTAATTAGAGAGTCCCCTGGACTCATAGTATGTGTCACCCACCTAAGCTCACAAAAGAGAGGCCTGAAAGTCAATAATTGTCATTGCAATTCTGGTCTCTGTCTCAATTTCTCTTCCCACAAGTGGCTGCAACACCTACACCACCAAACTCTTTCTCTATGTCTTCCAGTCACCTCCAGCTCCCCACATAGCTGCTAAAGTAATCTTTTCAGGTAACAAATCAATCCAAGCAGTTCCCTGTGCAGTTTATCACCCCTACTTTAACACCTTCAGTACCTCCCCAACATACTTGGAGTAAAATTCCTCATAGCCTACAAAGTCCACCTGATCTGGGCTCTGCGGCCCCCATAATCTCATCTCCTATCAGGTTCCTCTTGGCTCTCTGAGCCAATACTCTGACCTTCCCTCTATTCCTCATAAATAAATCCTTATGACCCACTCATTGCTGATTCAGCTGCTGATTGTGTTCTCCATTCTCCACCTGTCCTTTGTAGGCTGACCAGTTCGTCCATCTGGTATGCCTCAAGCGGCCATTCCTCAGAGAGGACTTCCCAAAAACTTACCTTGTTATTTTTTTCCTTGATTATGGCCTGTTTCTCCAAATGAAATGAACTCTTCATAGGAACTGGGACCTCACCTGTCTTATTCATGCATATCTTGAGCATCACAATTAGAACTGGGATTGCCAGGTACTACCTGGCTTTATGGCACTGCTTATCAAAGCCAAGTTGGTGATGCACCATCGAAAGCTCACAGCACAACTTAACTCATGGAATGTGTTCATTAAATCTCATCTGTACTTCCTTAGCCATAAAACATTCCTGACATTTCTTCTGTTACTTCTGTTAATAACTGCAATAAACTCTTTTGTTACTTGAAAAAAAAAAAACTTGTGCTCAGTAAAGCATGGCTAAACAAATCAATAAATAAACAAATAACACTACAAAAAATGTTCAAAAACAGATGCGCAGTACTGATCAGATTAGAAGAAAGACAGATGATACCTCCAACTTAGTAGACCTCTCCCTGTCCCTTCTATGTGAGAGAGACAGAACTTTCCCAGCCCCAGGCTCAGAGATTTGCCTCTAAGAAGGGGCATTGCCCCAGGACCTGTATGAAGCCCTTTCAGCGTGGCATCTTTCATACCTCCTTCACAGAAATGATAAATAGAATCAGGTATATCTCTTATTAAAAAGACAACATTTTCTCTCACACAAAACCTTACTTTGGAAGAAAAGGATCCAAGTGCTTTGACCACGACCTGACCAAAATTTACAGCAAAGAAATTAAACTGGAAAAAGTAGGTGAGTTCTAAAATTGGTTCTCTAGAGACCACAAAGGTAGAAAGCTGCACGTGGCCATCTGCATGCCTCTTAGCATCATACAGTATGATAGAAAAATACAGTGAAAGTTTACTTTCTAAAAAAGTTAGTACAATTGGGGGACCACCCACTCAGGACCCCTCTCTTGTCCCTCTCTTGGACAGGAGCTTTCTTTCCCTCAATAAATATGTTCTGCTTATTACCTCTGTTTGTTCCTAAAATTCATTTTTCAGTTTTAGAGAACATGAACTTGTCCCAGGTATTTTTCATGTTGAGAGATTAGTTTTCCTTACATCATTCGGAGGTTCCCTATTGGAGGTCATCCACCCCAGATCAGTTTTTTCTTCCTGTATCAATAACATCTGCAAAGCAGGAGAAATTGACTTCTTTCTTTTCTATTTGCATCTGTTTTACTTCTGTGCTTGGCATGATTGTTTTGGGCTAAGTGTTCAGCACTCTGTAGAACAAGAATCTGGAAAGTAGATACCTGTCTCATTCCTTCTTTCAGAGTTCATACTCTCAGCATTTTCCTACTCTGTGTGATGTCGGCTGTGAATTATAGACTGTGTGGTTTTAGTAAGAAGGCTAAGATAATTGTGCTCAATGTCTGTTGGTTTATCAAACAGACCAGTTAGTGCTTCATTGGTTGATCAAATTTCTCAGCCTATATCTGGTAAGCTAAAGAAGTTATTACAATTAAAATTATATTGCTTGTAGTGTCTTTCAAAATACTTCCCCACACTTTGAACACACTCATTCCATCATTCTTTTTTTCTTTCTCACTACGCAGCTCAGACTCATAGCAATCCTCCTGTTTTCAGCCTCCACAGCACTGGGATTACAGACATACATCACATGCCTGGTCTTGGTGGACAGCTCAGCAATGCCCTAGGCAGGGCCAGTGCTGAACGTGCTGCGAGGAATCAAACCTCAGTCCCTGTGCTTGCCTAAGCAGGCACTTAGTCCACTGAGTTATCTCGCCAGCCTTCCATCATTCTTTCTTAAATATATAATGCAGACCTAAAACTTTTCTGACACGTGGTGCACTACAATGTTATCTCTACACATTGAAAATGTCCTTGTTTCCACTAATTGACTATTGATCCCAGAACTTCAGGTCTGACTCATACTCTAATAAGACTATGGGATTTCAAAGAAAAAAAAAATACTCTGAGTTTCTAGGAAAGCACATCAAGTTCCTCAAAAAGGAAGGAAAATCTAGTTGGCATTAGAATATTCCACCATTTTTACCACTTTCTGCAGAAGCTCTGGAAGTCCTCTTTCTTGATTGTCTTTAATTGCACCATCGAGGTTGCCTTGACACCTTGAATTGATTCAAAGCTTTCGATGTCCTTTGACTTTGGGGATGAGGCAAAGTTCCACAGTGCCAGACGAAGTGAGGAAGGTGGGTAAGGGCACAATGTAGCTGTTTTCATAATCCTGGTCTCCTGCCACATGGCACTTGACAGCAATATTCACCCAGTTTTTTATCATAACTCCTAATGATGAGGAAGAGGACTTCCAGAACTGCTTCATAAAGTAGCAAGAATGAGATGTATTTAAAGTCTGGAAGAACACTTTAAGGGAAATGGCAGTGTGTTTTTTATTGCAATATATTTTTACAATTTTAAATATTCACCATATTTTTTCTATCATACTTTATATACTCCAGTGAAGTGAGTTCTCCCCCTGTCAACTACTAGCCACTTCCTGTCCATTCTTCTTCTAACAGGTCTCCTGGGCTCTGAAACTTAGCTAATTCAAAGTCAAGTTCACCTTCTACTCCTTTCTCCCATCTAGCCTCAGGCTTTGTCAGTAACCTTTGTATCTCTGTGGGGGTCACCATCCTTTCAGTCATCATAACCCTAGCCCTAACCTTACTCCTGGACCAAAAGTCTAAGTCTCTATTGACAGTAAATTTCCCCCCAGTTCCCACATCCTCTCCATGAGCTCCTGGTTTCCACCTCCACTCCCAATGAGTATAAACAGTATCTATTCCTGGACAATCTCATTTGTTTCATCAATTGTCTGCTCCCACTCAAGTGTCCTTCATTCTCCCTATAGTAATTGAATATTCAACAAATTATATCTCATAGCTTCCTAAGACCCTTCTATGCTTTCATTTTTCTTAGAATAAAAGCTAAGTCCTTACCCTAACATACAAGGCCCCTGAAGCCCACCACCTATCTGTACAGACTGTCTCACATCTTATGGGCCTTCAACTTCTGTGTTCTAATCTGATGACCTGTTAGCTCTCTATACCAAGTCTTTGTACACATGGATGCCTTTTCCTAGAACATTCTCCCACTACCAAATACTAGCTATCTCCTATCTACTCTTCAAATCACAGTCACTTTCACTTCCTTAGGAAAGTACTCCCTGACCATAGAGTCTAGGTCAAATCCTCCAAGAGCTATTTTTTTTTCATCCTGAGCACTTATATCTATTTATAAGTATAGACTCATTGTTGCATCTGTATGACTAACTTTCACCAAGCTGCAAAATCCAGGGAGCTGGAACATGTTTCATTCTGTGCTATCTTGTATCCACAGGACCCAGAACAGTGTAGTTTAAATCATCAAGTGAGGAAATACATTAATCGACCAATGAATAAAAACTCTTCTATGGGGGGAGCTCACCCTCCCCAGCTGACCAAGGTCCCATATCTAGCAACCCATAGGAGACAGAGGAGAACTGAATGAGCTAAGGGTGAAAAGTGGAAAAACTAAACTGAGTTGAAAGATTAAGAATCTTATGCTGAAATCAACCATTAATTTTCTGTAGTTTGCAAGGACCCATTGTCCAACCCATTGTTGTACAAAATTTACATATTTGTACGACAAAGAAGCGTTTAACTCACTCTCAATCTTTTCTAAACAGATGGCACCTTCTCTCTTTAAAAATTTTAGGTTATGCTTTGAATTCCTTACAAACTGGAAGAGAGAAGTAGACATCAAGAAGAAGAAAAATAGGCTGGATTTTCTATCATTACTTCACCAAAAAAGAACAGACCTGATAAGATCTTAAAAACGTTGGGCCAACAAGATGGTTCGGCAGTCTAAATCACCTGCTTAAGAAACTCTAGGCAACCACAGGGACCACAGTTTGATGCACCACATGTTGAGTCAGCCCTACCCCCAGGGTAGGTTGAGCCAGCCTAAATAAATAAATAAATAAATAAATACATAAATAAATAGAATTTCCCCAGCCACTTGTTTTACCCCTTATTTCTAAGAAAGAAAAGACGCACACACACACACACACACACACACACACACACACCCCTTCTGTGAGGAAGAAACACCATTCAGACCAAGGCAAATGATCTAGAATGACCTAGCCATCAGCTGATAAAAGGCCAATTTTGCTATGCAATAAGCATCCTTGTAAATCTTGGGAATATGGCAGAGGGTGATCCTTTGGGCCTAGGGCTGGTGTTTATGGACCTATAGTGAGTTGATGGGGGTCTGACTGATCAGGCACTCACACCATGCCCATACGCAAGCTAAGAGGGAAGTGCAGGAGACTTGGGTAGCACAGAAGGGACACCTGACTTGGCTGGAGGTCAGCAGAGACTTGGCAGAGGAACTGAGAGCAAAGCTGCTTCACAATAACCCCGCAGAGCCTCTGCTTCCTCATACCCAAATGGAGACAATGAGCCCTCTCCAGGACCTCCCGGATGGTAGAGACCATTCAATTTAAAATAGTGATGCTACTTGTTGAAACTTAATGAGCACTCTGTTAGAGCTGACTGATGAAATAAGTGTATGTATGGAACTTACTTCTTAAATCTTTACTACATCTCTTAAAAGTAGGTACAAATGTCCCCAGATTATGAATGAGTAAACTAAGGTTTAAAGAAATACAAATGCATGCCCAAGTGTTTGTAACCTACGTCTGTGTAAAACCATGCTTTAAGACATGGCATCCTACCACCTCCCTAATTTGGTCATGAAAATCTCTTGGCCCTAAATAAACTATCAATGAATTTCAGTTCCTTTTCTGCTCTTGCCCCATTCACCCTTTTCCTCTGCAGTAGAATATATACAACAAAGCTCTCACTTATGTGACTTTTGTTGGCCTGTCTGGATTCCTTGAAGCCAGCTTTGAAAGGGCCTAGGAGGAAAACCAGAATATTGGAAATTATTTGTACCTCAAGAACAGTAAGCCAAATTCCTGTGTCTGTCCATGACCTCCCACCTCATCCAAGGGAGGCCCTTGGAGAAAACGCTCTAAACTCTGTTTTCCCCAGTGCTGGAGGTCACTAAGTTTAAATGCTGGTTGTCAAATCATACCAATGATGCAATCTAAAAATTAGTCAAACCTCCAAGGTGCTGAAAGCCTGGCTTCCTTGAGGATCAGTAGCTTGTGTTCCATAAGACACAACTCCAGCTGCTCCTGTGCTGGCCCCTTGTGAGACTGTGGCATCGTCCCACTCATCAACAGACCACCATCTGGCCTAGCCCGGCTTGTCCACTTTTACCTTTACTTTATTCCAAGGTTTGACTTCATAAAGGATGTGTTTCTTCACCTGACTGATTTATTCATTCACTCTTTATGTGGCAGCCCTCTGTTCGTGTTTTTGTCAATTCCCTGTTATACTAATACTCTGAGTTTGACTGCAGAGAAAATTTGAGAAGGAGATCCTTCCTTTCAAAGCTGCAGAAATCAGAGTCAATGGATTATGTTGCTAAAGTCACTGGGGTAGAATCTCTCTCTTCTCCAACTCAGCTGCTCTGGGAATAATCAGATGAGCTCCCAGGTCAATCCAAGGACTTATGGGACATCCTGCCTCCAGCAGGTAAGGCCTAACTTTGTTTGTTCTCTTGTCATAGCAACAAAACTTGATAGTCATTGGAACACAAGAAGCCCTGATCCCTTCAGGTATCTAAGAATTATTCTTTAGGCCACTCCCCTTGTTCTAACCTATATTCTCAGCTGCTCTGACCTTTAATCTTTAGCTAAATGACCAAATACATAGGCTTTAGAGTCAGTCAAACTTGGGACCATAGCAGAATTCTTTCACCCTCTACCTTGGTGAATTTAGACAAATGGCTTCATATCTAATCCTCAGTTCTCCCACTATAAAATATACATAATAATAGTATTTGTATCTACTTAAAAATGTTATTTTCATGATTAAGTGAAACAATATACAAAGAATGGTTAACCCAAAGTTTCTCA
>PVKN010044967.1:0-10011 GCA_004027915.1 Capromys pilorides
GATTCCTCCTAATTCAAATGTGAGAGAGGTGGGATAGGAGGAGAGGGAGGACAGGACGAGTTGGAGGCTGGTTTGGGTGCTCGCCTACTCAATGAATGCAATGAATCTGAGAAGGATGAGTATGCCTGACACACAGGTTTCACCAGGAATGAGACTCCTGTGATTCAACGAGCTGCCTTCTATGGCTACAGAAACAACAGAAGTAACACACTGGATCTTTTTCAGTGAAAGTATTGGAAAGCATCACTATTCTTTGATCTACATTTGTACGGTATCCTGAAGCCATCGTTGCTTTTCTGAGGCCAAGACTTATTTGTTAGTAGTGGTAGATGCTGAGAAATGTCTGATAAGCAAATAATTTAGCTGAGGATTAGTTGCTAATTTAAATACCCATTATTATATTAACACATTAATCAAATAGTATAAATTCACTTGGAAATCACCTCAGCATAGGAGCGACAGGAAACCAACTTCTGAATTCTATATCTGAGAGAAGCCAAATGCCATAGCTCAAACAGCCTGGAAAGTGTACACGGATATGAAACATTTTCATGAGTCAGAGATGTGTCAAGCTGCTGACAAGAGGTGTCGTCTGAAATGATGGGCTCTTGAGTTGCAAGACTTACTTACTACTCAGCACTTTAAACTACAACCTGCTGAAACAAAGGCCACCGACAGACAAAATAGAACTGAAGCAGGGTGACAAGAGCTGTCAAACAGTTGAAAAATGTCCACCTGGGCCAGTGACGGCTTTGGCAGTATTCAGTGAGAAAGACAACGGAGGCGTGAAGAAGCGAGCAGGAAAGAAAAAAGACAAAGACAGCCATTTTCTGCTAAGTCGCTGAGCAAAACTTAGATTAACAGATTTCTGCAGGGGCACTCTATCTGGTAGACTGGAGCAGCAGACACTGTATGACATAATTGTCACTTAAAACTATTCCTTCCTATAGTTCAAAATCATGTCACAATTCACAGAGGTTAATTATTAAGGACACTGACAAGCGAAATATTTTCTGTGATATAAAAATATATAAATGCACTGCTTATCTTTCAACAATGGAGGCACAAAGGAGATTCAGTGGAACTCCTAGTTTTACATTCCCAGCTTCAGTTCTAGGCATTATGGCCAGCGCTCCGTATTCTCATTTATTGAATACAGTTACAAAGCGCCATAAAAATGTTGTTATTGCCAAGAGTATGTCACAGGGTTATGATGGCTTCTTTTAGTTCAACCATGGTTCCTTTAAGGCTTATTGCTTGATTCAATTTGAAAGGAAGAGAAGAGGGCAAAACCACCGCGGGCTGTATTAGAACTATTTACAAGGCAGATACTCAATGGTAGTTTGATTCTTATATTTTGAAGTAAAATTGAAAAGCCCTTACAGAGGGGGGCCATTTCACGCTATTAACGTGCTTTTCTCCTCTCAGTACTTAGGATTTATTCTCACCCAAGTTCTATCAGCAAATTGGCCCTGTGCTCAGTGACTCCACAGAAGGACCTGGGGGAGCATAAGAGAAATTCAGGGCACCCCCCTGTTTGTGTTTCCAGTCCTCAGGCCCTTAAGGAACTCAAGCGCACTTATAGAACCGCCAAGAGGAACAAAATAGAGATACAGTGCGATTGCAGGGCAAGCAGCTCCGGGGCAGAGAACCCCCGCGCTTCCAAGGAGGGCGAAGGCAAATTTTCTGGGGTAGGAGGAGACGTGTGTGAGAAGAGTAAGGCTTGGAGCGGGGCGCAGACTGCCTGCGGCTGTCCAGGGACGGAAAGTGCCCGTGGGGTGCATGTAGGCGCAGGGAAAGCCATGCAGATACCAGGGAGGGATGCCGTCTTCCCGGTACATAAAATAAACAGCACACAGCTGCTGGTGACTACGGCAACCGTCGTCTCTGTTGTCACCTCTATGAGGAAATGCCTCCAAAGATAACATGGGTGATGCGAAAATACTAAACACTGAGAACAAGATGGGAGTCACGTGGGTACTTGAGATGCAAGCTAAAAGCCATCTGGCCCAGCTGCGCCCCTCGTGGATGTCATCCCAAAGAGTTCAGCACATCGTGGTGCAGTGTCGTCTGCACACGCACGCTTATGGATGTGCAGCTCACATTCGCTAATCTTAGAGATGGCCAACATGTCCATCAGCAGACGACTGGATAAGAAAACGCAGCGACTGCGTGCTGTGGAGCACTGTCTCAAGATAGCCTGAGACGTTAGTAGGACAATGGGTGCACCCCGAAACTGTAATATAGAGTGAACTAAATCAGATACACCCGTGCCGTGACCCGCTCAGCCATACTAAAAGGAAAGCCGGGTCCAAGTGGCTCCTGTCCTCTCTGACGGGGAGTGAGCGGCAACCCAGTAAGGCCTGCATCTTTATTTATACACAGTGGAAAGCGAGGAGGTAGGCTGGGGGTGAAATGCAAGGCCTTGGCGTTTTGCTGAGAGCGCAGCAAGCCAAGCGCTGTCAGAGCCCTGCACGCTGTACTTACCACCGGGAGCACTGAGGCCGGGCACAGGCCCACGGGCCCTGCTCCTGCTCTGAGACTTGCTCGCTGCTCCCTCTGGCGCCCCGTGTTCCCGGCGCTGGCCTGGCGCTGGCCCCCAGTGTGGGGTTGGTCTCCCACCTGGCCCTGGCTCAGATGCTCCCCGCACGTAAGCTTAAACATCGTATGGTTTATCTTACGCGAGAAACTCAAAACCTATACAAAGAGCAAAATGAAAGACAGAGAAGAGGAAGAAGATGACAGATCTGTCTTTAGAGGGAAGGAGATCAATAGGTGGAGGGAGTGGGGGACGAAAACAGATGTGTTATATGCCACCAAGAGAAGTACAACTCAGTTATAGAAAGTTAAGGAAATGCTATTTCTTGCCCACCCAAGATTATGGCATATGATTTAAATCTGCTCTATAATCTGTGTGCTACAACATGCAGAAAAACTGAAATTATATTCTGCCTTTAAAATTTTTTAAATAAATTTAAAAATTACTTATAAAATGATAACATTTTTCAGATGCCAGGAGAGTTGCAAATATCTGGCTAGTCCAATAAAACAGCGATATTCTTACAATATACTTATGACTCAGAAGATCAATACATTTGATTAATTTTTTAAAAAATTTATAGAATTTATTTATTGGATACAGGGTCTCACTATGCAGTTAAGAGTTCAGGCTCATAGTGATCCTCCCATCTCAGCCTCCCCAGTGCTGGGATTACAGGCTTGTGTCATCACATCAGGTTTCAGGGCTGGCTCCGCACACCTGGTATTCTAGGGCCACCACATCGTGAGGTACCAGGGATCACACTTGGGGCCTTGTGCTTGCCAGGCAGGCACTTAGACTGCTGAGCTATCTTCAGCCCTTGACTATTTGAAAACACCTATCAGTACACTACACAAGCTGTGACATTGACACAAGGTATACATATTATGACTTACAAATGCATGTAGAAGAAATGGAATATAATGAGGAGGAATTACTAAAAATTAAAGTGTCTCTACATAGCCAATACACAATGATTTAGCTAAAACAAGAGAGCAAGGGACAGACAAGAACTATTACCACTAAATAAAGTCTTTGATTCATGTCACTAGACAGGAGTTATAAAGAGGAAAACTACTGCAAAATCATCCTTCACTTTTCAAAAGTGCTCATGTTATAGAAGATCTGCTGAGCTATAAGCTGACGAAGTACACAGGGCAGCTATGCAAGTAATGAACATAACTGCAACTGTAAGTCATGCTGTGGAGAAAAGGAACAGATGACCAAAGGATCTGGAGCCCTGCATGGTGCTGTGATTCCAGAGAGGTGTCCAGGCAAGAAGGGCCCTTATTCAAAGATCAGAGGGGAACAAGCCAGCTGCCAAGCAAAGATGCAGCAAGACTCTTTCAGGAAGGCAGTGCTCTACCATCAGTGTGTCCAGGAGGGAGAGTCCGCCTACGTGGGAGTGACCACATGAGCAACAGCAGTCTCCTTTCTGCTTTCTTGTCATAAACGATCACAATATATCACGTGCATGTGTGAATCCCAGAACAAAGCCCATGAATCTGTAAAACCAAAAATAACGGAATTAAAAAATTCTATCATGAAACTAAGCAAGAAGCGAGCAGCAATGCTCAGAGAGCCACTGGGAGGACCACAGCAGGTCGTACGCAGGAGGTGGAAGTTCAATCGGAGTGTGACGGTGCGTCTCTAAACTGCCCAAGGAGGGGACAAGACCTGGAGTATTCTTGTGTAACTGGGGCTACAGGGCAGGTAAGGTAGTGCAAATGGCCACACAATGTGAGGAGCCACCAGGCCAGGGCACCTCAGAGCTCCCAGACACGATGGCGGCTCGAGCAAGGCGTGGTGGTACAATGGCAAACTGTGGCTGGAGTTGAGAGGTGTTTTGTATTTCAAGCCAACAGGACCTGCTCACATAATGAATGTAGGAGGTAGGAAAATAAATAGAGGAAAGGATAGTCCAGGGTCTGAATAAGGACAGGGCAGCGTCTTCCAGTGAGAGGGATTTGGAGGATGGAGAGAGAAGTTTTCTTTACTTGAATGCTTAGCACAGCTACTCTCGCACCCCCTGCATGTTGATCCATAACACTTAGACGAATAATCCCAGGATTTTTATTCAATTTAAGGCATTGGAAAGGGAATGTTCAGAGATTCTGCTCTATATTTTCTGCTCAGGTGATCAGAAAAGTGGAACTGTTGTTTGCAGATTTCTAATTCTCTTCTCAAACTTTCTGTAGCTGGTGCCCTGCCTTCTGCTTGACTTCCTAAGGGCAAAGGACCGGTGGCTCTCCTTGGGCTGTTGACTGTTCTAACTCACACAGACCTCCTCAGAACCTCTGCAAGAGTTATGCAGTTCCAGGAAAGAAAGATCGCTCTGCAGGAACAGCTGCGCTGTGCACATGCTAAATCATTTCCTCTCACAGAGTGCCTTAGCATTCATTTCTGAATTCATTCTTCTTGTTGATGTTCTGTTTTGCGGGTGTTTTCTTTACTTGATGGGATGTACTTTGTTAAGGGAAATCTAGTGTGCCCTTCAGGCAAGTGAGTTTCCTTAAAAAGGACATAGTGGATATATTTAAAAATAGGTACCTACCATTTTCCTTACAATAATTCTTCCTTTCAGAAAAATATAAACTTACAGCACTTTCTCAAGCGCTAAAAATCATATTACCACCACATCTTGCTATTGTCCTCAAAATATTTGCCACACTTTTCATATCACCTCTCTTGAATGTGTTTTTATAAATAATTCACTTTTAACATTGCAAGCAGAACTTTATGTGACTACTCATGGGTGAAAATCAGAAAATTACTTCAGATTGGAAGTAATGTAGATACAGTCACAATGGTGAATCCAGCTCTCTTTGGGGCAGCATTTTCTCACAGCAGAGTGATTCTAAAAAGGCCCTGCTCTTTGCTGTGTTCACAGTGAAAGCCTCCCCTTATCGTATTTGCCCCCATGAGCTTACTAGAATCATTTTAAATTAGACGAAGTAAAAATATTTCAAAGCTAATCAGGCCATCAAACAGCCCAGCGTGGGATTTCTAACATCAACTTGCGGACTGTTAACGGTCAACATATCACCGCTGGGACGCAAACTCTAACATAAACTCCTCCAGTCAGGGAAGAGATGAAGTTCAGTGAGGAGCTAAATTCACAGCTTTACGACTTTGAGATGAATTTCAGTGTTGGCGCTGACCGCACTTACTTAACTAGGAAAGTATTCGCCTGGAGTTGTTTGAAACAACAAGGCTTGAAGACTTCTTTCAAACAGAAATAAGTCCTCATATGGCAAAATGAGAAGAAGGTCTTGTGTAACTCTGCTGTTATCTTTTTCGAGGGTCTAGAGCTTTGGAGCCCTTGTAAGGAGACTTTGAAATCTCTAGAAACTTCCTGATATTTTGTTGAGTGAGTCAAGGATCTTAACTTTTATGCTTTTTAATAAATTCATGATTAGTACATTTCGCTTGTGCTCTTTGGTTTACTTGAAATACACATTTCTTTTTTCTAACGCATGGTTCATTCTTACCTGTGCTTGGAAATCCACGTCAGATCACTTCTACTGTACAGTGTCTGGATTCTGAGAAGCTTCGCAACACATAATGTTTCAATAGGTCATTTGATAATTTAATTATCCAGCTAAATTACTTTTACATTTTTTAACTTTAGCAATTAATCTATTATTAATCAGCTAATATAATGGCTATATAATATCTGTGGCACATCTGTACTATACTGCTTTAATTTTTTATCGTATGTTGATTTTCCCAATCATTCCTCAGATATGAGTTTACAAAGTCATGTATGTTTCGTTTTCTTCACATGAAAATATTCAGTAAACGTGGAACAATCATGTCTCACCACAGAATTAGGACAATATGATGGGAAACGGTGGGCTAATTATGAAAAAAATTCTCAGAACTTAGAGCCTCTAGAAATGATAGACAAAAGAATATTTTGTAGAAATCATGGCTGAACTGGAAGGAAAGACAAAAATTAAAAATTAGAAATGGGGATCAGATATAAGAAAGCAGTGGACCTGATTTTGTTATTGGGTAAGGATGTAGTGAAATAATGGAAAAATTAATGTGCACATTCTATGTAAACTACCTATGTAATTTTTTTAGGAACCAGATAGTAAAATAATTAAAAATTTAAAGAACACTTGGCCCAATATCTCTAGAGTATAATGGAAAAATTAACATGACTGAGATGTTTTATGTTCTGTTCTTGGTTCTGGGTTTTCAAGATTGGACTTGGATGTTGTAATCATAGGACAGCCTACACTCTAAGCATCTGACAGCAGCCATAGGTGATGGTCACTGCAGTCAGATAGCACAATGTAGGCATTCAGGGGGCAGTAGTTTTCACACCTCATTTCTCTTCTTCTCCTGCCCCCCTCCTTACTTTCCTCCCCTCTTGCTCTCTGGTTTCTTCCTCTTCCGTCCTCTCTCCTCGCTGGCACACACAGGATGTGTATCACATCCTTCCTTCTGAATGATTTCTGGCTTCTGCTCTTCTACAGTCCTTTAAGAATGCTCCTTGTTGGCGGGTCTGAGAGCTCAGTGGACTAAAATGCCTGCTTAGGTAGAGCGGAGCAACCAGGGTTGGATCCCTGGCATGCAGTGCCGGCCCTGCCCCCAGGATGCACTGAGACAGCGATTGAGACTGGGTGTGGCAGCTCATGACTGTAATTCCAGCGCTTGGGAGGCTGAAAACAGGAGAATCACTACGAGTCCTCTCTATATAGTGAGAATTTGTATATACCATAGATCCTGTATATCCTGTAGTTCCTGTCCCAAATACAGAAAACAAAAAGAAGAATGTTCCTTGTGATTTCTGGGTACAAAACAGATATTCATCACCAGCTAATTGCCGTTTCCCATCATTTAATGACACAGTTTCAAAGAAGCTGCCTGAAAAAACCCTGCATTTTAAGAAACTCTATGAAACATAGTCTTGAAGGCTGAAAGACAGGCAGCAGCTTCTATGGTCATGAAGTTTCCTTTAACAGGAACTTGGTAAGGGAAAGGAGTGCTGGAGGGCTGAGTGGTAACAGGAGTACTTCCTGTAGCACCCTTGGAAATTTTAGGTTCACTTGTGCAAACGTTTGGGAATGGTTCAGACTTTTAAGGGTACATAGCTAGAAGCAAAGAAGAAAATGCAAAAATGCCAGAGTGGAACTAGGGGGGTTGTCAAGTGACAGACTCTGACCTGGAGAGTGTGGCATGGAAGAAATTTACAGCACATGGCTGAAAAAGTTGAAGCTGTCCTGTGTCACATTACAGTTACATAGGATTACAATTCTAGCATCCATGAAGATCTGATAGTAAGCTGATGTGTTCTTTTACTGGGGCTGCTTTTGTGCAAGAATGGGATAGTAAGTAATTGCCAGAGACAAATGTTCCACAAAATCTAAAATTTACACTATTTTGTCCTGGGAATAAAACTTGTACTAAGTAACTACTACGAAGACAGAAATACGCAGCGTATGAATTATTATAAACGTCCTACTAAACTGTTTTGAAGCTGTCTCACTGCTATTTCTTTCTCATTGAAATTAATAAAAACATATATAAAAAATAAAATAAAAGTTTGCTGATGCCCGGCTTGAATCACTGTTTTCCCCAGATGATTGTTTTCTGCAGAAAACAATTCAGAACAAATACATCATAAGTTTTTGAACCATGAAAGTCATTATAAGAAAATAATTGTAAAGTGACCATTAAGTTTTATAAGTTTTACTTTCCACTCGATACTTTGGAGCTAGTAACATCCATCTTGCCCCATTGAGGGGAGGAGAGACAGTGTCTGTCCATGTCTCTGCATGGCTCGGCTACATCAATGGTCTGAGGAGCTGGATCAGAGACTCAGAACTGTGTGGCAACGCAAAGCAAAACACAATGAAGGTGAATTTTTGCTGTTTTTTTTTTTTTCTTAAAGCTTTCATTGCTACTTATAAAGAAAATTAAGTAACAGAGAAACTTTGAAGAGTATTGGTCAAGATTTCCGCCTGTGGAGCTGGCCTGACATCTCAGTGGATTAAAATGCCTGCTTAGGCAGAGTGCAATGGCTGGGGTTTGATCCCTGGCATGCTATGGCAGCCCCACCCCCTGGGATGTGCTGAGACGGGCGATTGAGACTGGGCGTGGTGGAGCGTGCCTGTAATCCCAGTGCTTGGGAGGCTGAAAACAGGAGGATCACTAGGAGTCTGATCTATGTAGTGAGACCCTGTAGACCCTGTACTAAATATATTTTTAAAAAAGACTGCAGCATTTAACACCAACTGGGTGTGTTTGGGGAAAGAATTTAACAAGCACCTACAATGAAATAATGCATCGGTCATCTGCTTTTATGGCATAAGTGGCCTACGATGACATGGAGTTGTGACACAAATTGCAAGTACAATGACACAGGCAGCCCAATTCTTTCTGTCTTTACCTCATAAGGTTGAAGTAGAGACGTTACTGTTTTTCTGGAAATATGGAAATGTTCCCCAAGGGAGCCCCAGGTCCCTTGTCGGAAAGATGGCAGCATGCCTCTTGTTTAGTGCTGGGTCTGAATTTCAGCCTCTGATTTCTTGTCTCAGTTATTCTCTTGTTGCTGGGACAAAATATCCAACACCAGAATTAAGGAAGGAAAGGTTCATTTAGCTCACAGTTACTGGGGTTTCAGTCCATACTCAGATGGTTCCAACACAGAGTGGCACATAGTAGAGGGCAGCAGTTCACATGGCAGAAAATAGCAAAGCAACAAGAGCAAATGGGAAGAGTAGCGGCTACGGGTCTGTCTCCCTCATGTCACATTCAGCCTATCTGTCCCAGGCTGGGTGTAGCACCCATATCCGTATTCCCAGAAGCATTTACACCCACAATCCCAAGAGCACTCACACCCATAATCCATGCACTGGATCCTGAATTAATCACAAATTCTATAAGTCTGCCCCATAACTGCATAAGGCTTTGTCTCAACTACTCTTCTCTTGATGCTGGGACAAAATATTCAACTCCTAACATTAAGGAAGGAAAGGCTTATTAGTCCCAAAGATTTATGGGCTGTGGGGTAGACAACTAGACACAAACCATAACATTCCCAAAATTACTAGTTAAAAAAAAACTCTATTATGATTTCCAAGGAAAAAGAAATCATGTGGTTTCTAAGCTCTCAGTAGTTTGTACTACTATATTTCATAGAAATCCTAACATGCAGGACAGAATTGATGAAAACTGTGTTTAGAGATATCTCACCATGGAAACTATTCAGAACACACAATATGTCAGTGAAGAACTGGATTATTTAAAATGACACTGTCAGGACCCAGCAACCTATTTGTGCCCTTCCCTTAGACTTTTAGCAATAATCCATAAGACTGCTAAAGTTCTTTCTAAATAAGAAATTTGGATAAGAAAGTATTGCTTTAGCCAAAGCATATTTCAGAACTGTCTGTGGCTAACACCTGCATAATGTTCTAATAAAATCAGTTTTTTTTTTTTTTTTTTTTTTTTTTTTT
>PVKN010044968.1:0-10006 GCA_004027915.1 Capromys pilorides
GAGACAGAGAGAGAGACAGAGAGAGAGAGACAGAGAGAGACAGAGAGAGAGACACACACACAGAGAGACACAGAGAGGCAGAGAGAGAATTTGCCCCCCCACCCGCGCGTGCGCGCACGCATGCATGCGCACGTGCACGCCCGCGCAAAGCAAAGACCAGTGAGGAAGCGCTGTTTAAGGGAGGGAGGAAAGGTGAGCTCTGCAGCTGCTGGACTGGGCTGCAGAGCCAGCCACGGAGAACTGAGGGTGTGTGTGTGTGTGTGTGTGTGTGTGTGTGTGTGTGTGTGTACACGTGCGTGGTGTGTGAACTCAGGAAACCTGAGTCCGGGGAGCTGCAGGAAGTTCAGCTTGATTCCTAATTGCTGGAAGGTCAGGTAGAGGCAGCACCCTGAGTACTGCCATTGGACACCCCAAAAGGAAACTGGGTATGAGGCGACAGCTTCCCAGAGCCACCAAGTCAGATGTACTCTTGCCGGAGGCCCCAGGATGGAGACACTAGCTTTCTGATGGCCAGGCTACCACTATCTGCTCACTGCATTAGTCCTTAGCTCAGGGAAGGAAGACCAGAGGGGTCGGACCTGTGAACACCGCCCTGGGGTCCCAACTGTACACTTGAGAGGCCCTAGCAGACATGCGTGGCCTACACAGGGCCGGCAGAGAGTAGCTTTGGCTGCAGGCCCTACGGAGAGGACAGCCGGGAGAGGGAGGGAGGGAGGGAGGGAGAGAGAGAGAGAAAGAGACAGAGAGACAGAGAGACAGAGACAGACAGAGAGAGATAGACAGAGAGAGAATTTATGTCCATGTTCCTAGGTTCCTAGGTGCGAGAACTAGGTACGGCAGGCAGGGCCTGGCTGCGCACGCCTCCGCGTTGGAGCTTGGGCTGCTGCCGCCGCCTGTGTTTCTCGGTTTGTGGCTGAGCCTCCTGGGTTCTCTCCTCCCGTTCTGTCTCGCTGCCAGCTTCTTGTCTCTCCTTGTTGGTCTCCTGGGTCGGCAGGTCGCACTCTGCCTTCCTGAGGGCATGCTCCTTTGCACGTATGGCCGCCTTCCCAACCTGGCCTCCCCTTGGCCTCTCCCTGCGGGCTGCTAGGCATTGCCTTCGAGTCGCTGCAAGGGTCCACTTCTAGGGCTCCTCTCCGTCAGCTGTCACGACCGCGCTCGGGAATCCCCAGGACAAAAGCTTACGAGAGGTTCGAGGTTTAGGGCAACCGATGCAAGCCCAAGAGATTGGGAGCTCTAGGCCATTACAGGAGGGGACGACTACAAGGCTTCCAGAGCAAAGGAGGCTTCTGTGACTGAGCTCTAGGGATGTGGCGCTCTCCCATCTCTAGAGAATTTGGACACACGGTTCTGCCGGTGACCTGAAAGTTGGCAGGGCATGTGGGCTGCGGTGGGGGTGCCCGGAGTGCACGTGCATGTGCGAAACCCAAATTCTGCTGGTTGGATGCACCCCGAGGGAGGCGCTGGCGCTTGAGGGCCAGTGGGGGCCTACGACCCTAGGCCCCAGGACAGGTGAAGACACCCTTCCGTGCCCTTCCGCCTGGGCCCCGCAGGCCTGCCGCCTTGGCGGCGGAAACGCAGTCCAACTCCTTGAAAGTAAACTTGCTGCGAGAGGCGCGGGGAACCGGCTGGTGGGGGTGTCTGCGTCGGGGAGGTCAGGAAGGCTAGTGTCAAGTTTCAGCCCCTAATGACACTCGATGGCGAGGTGCCAAGGCCCTGGGAACCACGGCGCGGGCGAAGGGGGGGCGGGCGCATGGGTGCGAGGGACCGAGCCGCGGGGCCCAACTTTGGAACCCCGAGGCGCCAGGAGCCGGCTGGGGCCGAGAGTGGCCGCGGGGGCGGGGGCGCGGCGGGCGGGGAGGGGGCGCGCGAAGAGCTGCCGGAGCGGAGCCGAGCGCAGGCATCTTCCGCAATCCATTCATGCACTGAAGCGCGTGCAGAGCTGCTGCTCGCTGCCATTGTTACTCGCGGGCGGTGTGGGAGCCGAGCCTCCACTCTGGTGAGAGATAAATGGCCTCTGACAGCCCCTCCTCGCCAAGAGAGCTCCTCGGATTTCACCGCGCGGCGGCTCTCAGGTCTGTGCCTCGCTTGCTTCCCGGTGAGAACCTTTAAATCAGCCTCTCGGCCCTCCCTCCTCCCGGACGCCGTCCCCCGCCCGCCCAGGCCCTGGCAGGGCCGGGGATGCGCCGAGCTCAGTCTCAGGTCCCCTCCCCACTCGGGTGAGGGCGAGTGGGGGCTCTGGGAGGACCGGGGGGCTGCGAGGGGAGGCGGCTAGCGCCCCCCACCCGAGCTCCGCGCCTCCGCCTGCGCGGAGCCCCGCGCCCCGCCTCCGCGCCCACAAGATAGATCAGGCTACCGTGCGGAGAGCGGGCTGTAAATATTTAAAAAGTCTCTCGCGCGCCGGCAGTAATGGCTTTCGCAGTTGGAATGTGTGCTAGGGGAAGAGGTAGGGCGACGTGTGTACTGTGTTGCAGGCTGGGAAATTGTTCCTGTGCCTCTTCCGAGGTCCGGGGTGGACTGCATGTTCAAGCTGCCCGATTGCCCGCCGGTCGTCTGTCCGCCTCCACGTCCCACGTTAGCATGGTGCACACCCGGCCATAGGGAACTTGACCATAGCAGAGCGATAGAGGCCCAGTCGCGATGACCTCACTGCTTACTGCCCCTTCGACGTCTCCCTCCAGCCCTGGGCTGGGACTGGCTCGAGATCCCCGGCCAGGTCCGATTCCCTCTGATGCACAGCAAGGGCGGGAAATGGACACATTGGAGCCCCCTGAGTTTGGGTGCTCACTAAAGCATGGGCTGGGATTTCTACCTGTGAGGGCCCTGGGCCGTTTGGGCCTTTGCTCCTCTGCCCAAGTCCCTCGTAAGCTTTGATCCGCGTTGAACGTGTCCCCCACCCCGAGCCTGAATCTGAAAGTAACCTTGTGGCTGCTGGGACCGAAGCCTAGCAGGAGGTAGCGGAAAAATTGGGGCTTGGGGAGGCTAGCGCCCGGGATTACAGGAGGTCACACGTGGATGTGGAGGGGGATCTTTGCTTTTCTGGTGAGTTTGGGCCTGGGACCTTTAAGGCTGAGCCTCGCCGGATGGGCGAGGTGGGGGAGGGGATCCAGCTTTCTCAGCTGAGAGAAGCCTAATGGGCCCAACGGCAGGGTGTGAGCGGGGTGAGGTTGTCGCCTTTGCCAGCAGCGGTTCCCTGGAGGGGCGGGGGCACCGAGTTACCCAAGGCTGGGGCGGGCCGGGTGCCACGGGTTCTAGCCACAGGTTCGAGGGGTGTGGGCCCAGGCTGAGGCTGATCCTCTGCACTCTCCGCCCTGCCCGCTCCGAGCCCAGCCAATGTGTGGGTGTCGGTGGCGTGTCGGGGCGCGCCAAGGTTGCTCTCGGCGTTCCAGCGCCTGGAGCTCCCAGGCCTGGCAGCTCCGTGCACTCGGCTTCCAGGGGCTTGTGTTGCGCCCTTCTCGCTTGTTTGTCTCGTGTGAGCCTCGTAAACCGCCCTGATTTATTACCCAGACTAAATGCTTAATTTGTGAATATGAAACAGATTAAAAGAGGCGGGGGGAGGGGGCTTGAGGTCGGCATATTTTAGCAATCAGACCAAGGCAGCCCGGCAGATGTTTCAAATTTGTCGACATTTTCAGGCTCATGTGGAAAGCTAGCTAGAATGGTCAAGAGGTCCTTTTTCCTTCTTTCAACCTGAGAACTTGGCAGTGATCAAAAGGAGGTGATTAGTAGCTACAGAAAAAAAGACACCGGCAAGCTAGGAGTTAACAGGCTAAGCTCATCACCTCCAGGATTGGATTGGGGAGGGGTGGCAAAAAACAAAAAACAAAGCAAGCTGACCACAAAGGCTAAACGGGGGCCTGGCTCAAAAGGCCCAAGTCTCCAAAGCCAACTCTGAGGGTCCATTAAAAGTTAATTCAGTAAATAAACTTCCATCCTCAATAAAACCGGTAAGAAGGATGGCAACTCCAACTGAAAATAGCCAACAGATAATAGAAATAAATAGCTTTGACGTGGCCTAAACATGTGCTTTCAGCTTTCTGCTGGTCCCTACTGTGATACAGTAGACACACCCCTCTCCCGCTGAACAGACCCCATGTGAACAGGCAGTGTCTTTTTGGTATTTGTCATTTTGGGGCAACTTTACACATCAAAGGCCCCAGCACTGTGTTCTTTTCAGCTCTCTGGTTCCAGCTGCCCAGTGAAGCAGCTACAATTTCTATAAATTGGCCTTCTCCTCTAGGTTTTGATTGATCATCACCATATGAGATTATTGAAAGTCTAATGTCTTATTTCACTTTCTCCAAGGGGTGAGGAGGGGAAGCGGTTTATTGGAAGTCAGGCCACGTGAAGGTGCTTGTGTTGTGCAATAGCAATTTCCATTAGCCTGGATTTATCAGCCTCCTGAAACTCCCACGCATCTCCTGCGGGCACCTTGTGCCTCCCTGCCCCCTTTGGGTTTCAGCTCCTGTCCATGTTAACAGGTACACTGCCAAGCGCGGGCCGCTGGAGCCTTCCTATTGGGCACAGGAACATGGCTGTTGATTAAACAGAAGGAAACAAAAGATTTATTTTTTCATATATTTATTACCACTCAAGAATCCTTTCTTTGGCCTTTGTCTCCCACCCCCAAACTTTTTTGTTCTTCTTTTGCCTGGATACAATCCTTCATTTCATTAAAGTTGATTGTGGTTCCTCAGTCTTGTCCTGGACCAGACAAAGGCTTAGGGAAAGTCAAAGAACGCATTAATTATATGTTTCTTGTAAACAGACTTTTCATTTCCCCCTAACACATTTAGTTGGCTTGGTGTTTAGTTTAACACTCAATTGCTGCAAATATGCTGCTTAAAAATGCTGTCTTTATTAAAACAAATAAATGAATTCAAAGACCTTTCTAATTTCAACTTGCGTGGGCTGGAAACAAGAGAAAACTGAAAGGGAGAGCAAGAATGAGGGAAAGGTGGCTGGGAGTCTTCTGAGAGAAAGACCAGGCAACGCACACACATACACATATACACACACAAACACACACTCACACACCACATGGACACACAGGCAGCATTCCGTTCCTTCTGCCTCTCCCCTCACTGCCCGTTGCTGTGTGATACTGGTCCATACAACTGTCCCTAGCTGCACTCTGCAGCTCACCAGCCCAGCTGGATTTCCCATCACTTGGCCCCTAAGGCGATCATTAGCTGAGAAGGGACAGTCTCCTCTACCTGCTGGCAGCCATCATTTACCAGGGGAGGAAGGCAGGGTGCAGGCTCCTGCGTTGGGCCTGGGTCCCATTTGCTCAACCCAAGAGGGGGCCTTGGGTTTTGCCCCTGGGTGCACTGATGCCTAATTAAACTCTAAGCCAGGCAGCACTAAATAGGAGTTGTGGGCTGGAAGGAAGCTGGAAGGAAAGGCAACTGCTACCCAGGCAGAGAAAATGACTTCTGAAATCTGGGAGAAGGGATCCAATCCTTTGATGGATCAACTGGGCAGGACCTCGCAATGCACATTAAGGCTGAAACCAAAGAGAAATGGCAATGGATGGGACACTCCCCCCCCGCCCTGCCCCCAAGCAAAGCGTGTGTCACACCAGGCAAAACAGAGTGCTACTCTAGCTCCAGACAATGCCCGCTGCAGAAAAATGACCAGAGTGCCCTTGTGGTATTGGAATCATTGCTCATGTGCCATTGACGCATCCCGTATGGGCACTGGAGGTGTACAAATGACTGTGGGGACTGCAAGGAACAGGTATGTCAAGAGCCCAAGGGCTAGGTGTGTTTTGTGGAGCTTAGACAGACAGCAGAGGAGCATAGGAGAACAGTGTGCTGAATACTAGGCCCAGGCAGGATTACAAGGACTGACCTGGTGGGGAAGTGACAGCGCGAGAGTGTGTGCAGAGGAGCCACTGGAGTTTAGACTGAGCCCTCCTTTAATCTAGTGGAAGAAAATGGTTCACGTGGTGAAAATGCTCAGCTCAGGATGACATGTTAGTGGCACAAGTGAGACCAGAACCAAGTGTACTGGTGCCCAATAATCATTCCAGCTAGCCAGGAGGCTGAGGCAGGAGGATCTCTAGTTCAAGATAAGCCTGGACAACTTACTGAAAAATGAACAAAAATAAAAAAAGGCTTTGTATGCAGCTTAGTGGCAGAGTACTCATATAGCACGTAGGGAGCGCTGGGTTCCAGCCCCAGGGTATGGAAAGAAAGAAAGAAAGAAAGAAAGAAAGAAAGAAAGAAAGAAAGAAAGAAGTTGGGGAGATAGCTCCATGGCACAAGTGCCTGCCTGGCAAGTGCAAGGTCATGTGTTCGAACTCTGGTCCCACAAAAAAAAAAAAAAAAAAAAAAAAAAAGGGCCAACCAAAGGGCTGAGCTGCCAGGTTCAGCAAACAGGCATGGGTGGAAAGTGACTTTCCCTTGCAGAAAACCAAGGGCTGCTCTTCTTGGTCACTGAAAGTGTGGTATTTTAGGCATTTAGCATTTATTAAGCACCTGCAGTGTGCAAATCAAAATGCTGTGGGGTGGGGGAGGGGAGTTGGGGGAGAGCCAGGAACACAGTGCTATGAGGCCTTAAAGGACCAAATAGTGGATATTTGTTATCAGGTACATAAAAAGAATCAAAGACCGTAAAGGTCAGTGGATGAGGGGCTAGGGATCAGGAAGAAAAAAGCCAAGCAGTCCCATTTGTTTTTTCTGTGTTGGATGGACCCTGTCTCTACCAGGAACCTATGGAAGCCGTACCACTGAGCTACTGCCTTAGACTCTTTTTTTCTTTTTTTTTTTGCAGTACTGGGGATTGAACTAAGGACCTTGAGCATGCCAGGCAGGCACTTATGCCACTGAGCTGTCTCTCCAGCCTCTTCCCTAGACTTTCATTTTTAGTTTGAGACAGGGTCTCACTGTGTAGTCCAGGCTGGCCTGGAACTCACAGCAATCCTCCTGTCTCAGCCTCTGAGTGCTGTGATTACAGGTGTGTGTCACCATGCCCACCTTTTATATTCTTCTGAGCCAGGGTCTGGCTCAGTTGCTCAGGCTGGCCTAGAACTTTCATAATCCTCTTGCCTCAGCCTCCCAAGTTGCTTGAATTATAGGTGTGCATTCTACACTCAGCCAGAGTTCCACTTGTTCAGGCAGGATTTACAGGAGAGAGGGTGGTGTGGCCAGTGGACAGCTTGTCGCAGTCAAACCCTCTGCTGTTACACAGCCAAGCTTACAGGCCTGGCCCTCGGGGCTTGCCCTCCCACGATGAAGGGTCAGGCCATCTGGGCCTTCGTTCTCCACTTCCCCTTCTTTGGAGTGCCTGACTTCCTTTTCCGAGGCAAGGCGGGTCAGGAAGATCCTTCTGATGCAAATCGAGGAGGCAACTTTTCTAGCCAGAACACGCCTTTCAGTTCTCTCTTGCCCTGAACAAACAGAAGAGTGTAGCTTATCCCCAAAAGCTCCAGGACAAACGCAGGCTCTCTCAGGAATCAGTAAGGGTACACTGCCTCCGTGAACAAAACAAACTCGAGAATCTCCTAGGTTTAGCACCTCGAGCCAGTGGCTCTTCCAGCAGAGGAGGTGAGCAGGCTCAAGGGTCCTGTGCCCCCAGATTCCACCTGCCCATAAGGCGCTCTCCGCATGATCACAGGTGCCCTCCCTCCAGCCATCTGGCCTGGGCCCAGCCTCTGCTCTGGGTTTCTCTGAGCAGAGGCGAAAGGCACTACAGCCTTCAAAGCACATTCCTAAACACTAAGGGAGAGCTGTGGGGAAGCGAAAACAAAGGGCCGAGGAACCCGGCAGCTCAGCTCACAGAGTCTGTGGGCCAACAGGGCTGGCCCAAGTTCAGTCAGATTTCCTGGCTTGCCGCCAGCCCGAGCTGGCAGCATGCCCTCTCCAGCCCACCACTCAGGCCCCATTGCCCCCCAAACCTGGGCACACACCCCAGCTAACTCGAGCCCAGGAAGGCTTGCTGTCCTGACCAGCCCTCTCAGGTGGGCCACTCCTGTACAAGTTCAGGTGGCGGTTCCCAGAGCCAGCAAATGGCCTTCAGTTCCTTAGCTTCCAGCTGCCTCAGGGTGAGTAGGCTGCCAGGGAGTCAAAAGGGAGATTCTCTAGGTGCTTCCAGAGCCTGGTGTACCTCAGGGTGCCCAGTTCACTGTAAACATGGAGTCATTATTCATCCTTTTTTTTTTTTTTTTGTGGATACTCCAAATAGAATACTACATACTTGCTATATGGGTCAGACTGGCCTTGAAGTCACTATGTAGCCCAGGCTGGCCTCATACTCAAAATGATCCTCCTGCCTCAGCCTTCTGAGTGCTGGGATCACAGGTGTTCACCACCATGCTCCTCCCAGGGTAACTGTTCATCCTAATGCACCATAAACATGTAATTGCATTCTGTATGTCAAGCCTGGGAAGCTCTGTTCACTGGAACAAGTGGTGGGGGAGGGGATCAGGCCCTGTGGTTCTCTATGGATGGTGAGCATGGCTCATTCATTCACTTAAGCTTTCACTGAATTCCCTCTAGTCTGTCCTGTACTACACTGACAGCTGTTGGGGATAACTGGGGGACCCGAGGTTATGAGGGTCCAGGTTTCTCCTAAGGGAGTTTAGGGTCCTGAGAGAAAGAGAGAGAGGCTCAAAGGAGCAGAAACCTCAGCATGTCACAGTAAAGCCAGGAGAAGGCAGAGTCCTTGCTTGGGTGGTGAGAGTGCTGTCCATGTGTATGCTTCGAAACACCCTGTGCTGCCCAAGCTGGCATTGAGCTTGAACTCCTGGGTTCAAGCAATTTTACCTCAACCTTCAGAATAGCTGAGACTGTAGTGCAACCAACTAGGAGGGGCTGGGGAGATAGCTCTGTGGCACAAGTACCTGCCTAGCAAGTGCAAGGTCATGAGTTCAAACCCAGTCCCGCAAAAAAAAAAAAAAAACCAACCTAGGAGTAGTTGGTTTATTTTATTGATTTTGGACCCTGGCAATGAAACCTAAGGATGCTTTGCTGCTGAGTTACTTCACCATCCCTTTTGATGATGTTTTTCTTGTTTTATCTTGAAATAAGTTCTCCCTAAATGGCCATGACTGGCATCAAATGTGCAGTCCTCCTGCCTCAGCCTCCTGAGCATTGAGATTGCGGGCATACACCACCACACCTGGCCAGGAACGAATGTAGTGTGCAAGCCAAAGACCAATGGCATGTTCGTGGGTGCATTCCACTGCCTCGCCAGGAGCTCCTCCAGTCTCTGAGTGAGTGGCTGCTTGAGCTGCTGAACAGTGACCTGAGGGCTGGCTCTGCCCAGATGACTGTGTCCTGCTCATAGCAGATGTCATGGGTGACACTTGCAGTGGCAGAAAATCCTAAGGATGTCACAGGGTGCTGGAGAAGAAAGTAAGCCTCTCCCATCCCCACTTCTCATTCAGTTTTTCTGTCTCCGTGGCAAACATTGCCCCCAGTTCCTCTCTTATCCTTCTCAAGAAAGCCTAAGACTAATTCTTTTCCCTTCTTCCTTTTTTCTTTTTGTACTGGAAATTAACTGAAGACCTTGTGCTTGCTACGCAGTTGCTATGCCACTAAGGTACCTCCCCAGCCCAGGACTGATTTTTTTTTTTTTTTTTTTTTTTTTAATCCAGGAATTGAACTCTGGACCTTGTGCATGCCATTCAGGCCCTTATGCCACTGAGCTTTCTCCCCGGGCCCCTGATTCTCTTTTTAACTTTATTTATTTATATTATGGTCGGCTCAGTTTGCTCTGTGGGTGGGGCTGGCGCAGCATGTGGTGTCAAGGATAGAACCACAATCCCTGAGCTTGCCTAAGCTTGCCTAAGTAGGTGCTTTAGACTGCTGAGCTATCTCGCCGGCCTTTTTTTTTTTTTTTTTTAAACCTGATTCTTTTAGAAAAAAAATTAGGGGCCGGCAAGATGGTTGAGCAGTCTAAAACACCTGCTTAGGAAAACTTAGGAACTGGAAGGACCGTGGTTCGATCCCTGGCACCACATGCTGTGCCAGCCCCACTCCCAGGGCAGGCTGAGCCAACCATA
>PVKN010044969.1:0-10008 GCA_004027915.1 Capromys pilorides
TCACTGAGGGAAGTTGCTATGCATACCTAACACTCTTAATCCTCTTCTTGCACCCTTCCATCTCCTGCTTACTCTATTCCTCCATTGCTTGGGCCCCACCGCATTAGGAAAAGATCAACCTCCTTATTCCCTATGATCTATCTTTCATTTCACTTTTTATTTGCATTTTGTGTTTCTTACAGAAGAGAAATCATGTGATACTTAAACTTATGGGTCTGATTTCAGTTAACATTTTGGTTTGAAGAGCATCCATTTTTCTAAAATGATGAAAGTTTGTCCTTCTTTAGGATCAAATACTGAAGTTAGGAAGTCCATTCATCAGACTCCCTAAAAGCTGGACACAGTCAAAGTCTCTGGAATCTCCATATGAGTAGGATATATTTAACAATCCATGTAGAGATAAGAAACTAGCATCTTAAAGAAGTGAAGAACAATAAACAAAGCTTATAGAGGATTGTAATCTGTTACTTAGAGATTCCAGAAAACTGGAATTTAAGAAGGCGGGTAACAGCTTATCCTGATTTATGTCTCTGCCCTCACTTGAGATGTTGGTGATTATCTCCTCCCCTCCTTGTAATCCTTTTATTTAATAATTGTGTGAACCTAGCGTTAAACAAATAGGGAAGGTCAACAGAGGTTATAGTCCTAAATAAAAAGGAGATGCTTTTGGAGTTCTGAACTCACTTTGAGAGAGAAAGATCTCAGTGAGATCTCTGAGTTACATTCATCAGGTCTTCTCGTTGTTTCTTTTGGCTCCAGATCACAACATACAACATATACTCGTGAACACATACACACAGCTAGCCATCTTCACATAACCTCATGTACTTAGGCCGTTCTGTTCCTAAAACACATATACACATACACACAAACAAACACATACACACACACTGGCCCATCTTCTCCTAAAGCCACATACAACCCTGAAATCTTTACTAACTTCTGAATACAACTGATCGTCTTCTGCTCAACAATCACAGTGCTCGTGTCCCATGAATGCAAGCACACACTTGCTCATCTAATACTGATCACGCATACAACTGCCATCTGCTCCTGATCACATGCACCTGTCCATCTTGTCATTAACACATACATACAACTGCCCATCTGCACCTGAGCAAAACTACAAGCATCCACAGTTTATCTTGAACACACGAAAACCTGACTGTGTACTCCAATACAAACACACCTGCTCAACTTTTCCAGAACACATAGGTATGTGCCCATCTTCTTCCAACACACACACACACACAAACACACACACACACACACACACACACACACACAGAGTCTCCTGAACACACATGCCCCTATGATATGAACACCCCTCCATGGTATCCTGAACACACACACACCCACATGGCCTCCTGTACACACACATCTGCTCATCTTCTAGACACATATACACTTATCTAGCTTGTTATACACACAAAAAAATCTGCTCATCTTCACATGAACACACATACCTGCCCATCTACTGAACACACACACTTGCACGTTTATGCTTGTTCACATATACCGTACTCTCTCACACACACACCTTCCATATAGTAATAAACAAGCACACCAATGCCCACTAGTTCATTTACATCATTAGTGCTGATGCAAACATCTCTGCATACTCATAATTGTTCCCATCATTTTGCAATTTTGTAGCACATTACTCACTGTATCGGCTTCTTAGAGTTAGGGAATAGCCCTAAAATGCCCCCAGAGGTCTCATCTGCTCAGGGGTGGAGTCTAGGAAGCTGACTTGATCATGGGACTGCTATACTCATTAGAGGATTAATACATCAATGGCTTTGTACCTGCGTGAGCTATTAGGAGCTGGGGCCTGCTCAGAAGAGGTGTGGCACTGGAGGCAAAACTAAAGGGTGTGTTCTGGTCGCCAACTTCTCCTCTTCCGCCGCTTCCTGGGTGCCATGTGTGGAGCAGTTGATCTGTACCACGTCCTTCTCCCTTGCTTCTTCCCAGGGGAGGGGTCCTATCAACCATGGACTAAACCTTCTGTACCTGGGAGCCACGCAACTTCCTTATATTGGGGGTGTCAGGAATTTGGCCCCAACAACAAGAAACCTGATAGGGCAGCTCATGATATGTGTGTGCACTTAACTGTAGCCCTCTCAATCTGCAATGTGTTCCAATACTCAATGCCTAGAGTACTGGAACAAAACATCAGCGGGGACCGAATGACGTGGGGCCATGGGAGCAGACCCCTCTCAATGGATTTCATCCTGACGCTTTTTTCTCCTTAATGGCTACCTAGCATCACTTTAGGGATGAGATGACTTGTCCAAATTTACCTGCAAGTGAGTGAGCCAAATCTCAAGCCCCATTTTATCTGATTTCTAGAGTCGATGTTTTAATTTTGATGAACCCATGTTTCTGTTAAAAAAAAAAAATATAAACAGACAGTTGAATCTAGGAACAAATACTCATTATAATGTCATATTATGCCTATATCTCATTTTCTCCAAGGCATTCCCTAACTTTTAAATAGAAGTGGGACAAGATAACAGAATAATGCCAAAGACTCTCCACTACAGTTGTACATTCTCTGCTCTCTCCAAGAACCTGAATTACCTTGCACAGCCTTAGGCAGCTGCAGGGCTAGGATGCCAACGCACTGAAGGTCAGCGGAACTATACTAAGAGAGGCAAGCGGCAAGAGCAACAGGGATAGCAGACAAACAAAGCTGGCGTGTATGTGCGGTTCCAGCTCCTAAGAGGCTGAGGCAGAAGGACCATCCAATGCAAGGAGCTGAAAGGACAGCTGGGCAACACAGGGAAACCACACCTGCTGGAGGCTGAGAGGAACGGACGGAGAGAATAACCTAATACAGGCAAGGGGCTGGTTAAGGAAAAAGTGCAATGGGGCATAGTCTAACAATAGATATGAAGAACGATAACATATTAAAAAGGTTAAAGTATGATGGGAAAATATCAAAAGAAAACAGAAGACAAATGGAAGGGAATCCCACTGGCCAAATCTAGGCACCAGCATTAACAACAACAGATTGTAAATCTATCTATAGCCATGAATAAAACAGAAACTATATGAGTATATGAGATGAACATACACTTCTCAGATGAAATAAAACTGGCAAATATTTTTTTTTTGTCTGGGACCGGGATTTGAACTCACGACCTTGCACTTGCCAGGCAGGCACTTGTGCCATGGAGCTATCTCCCTGGCCCAAAAACTGGCAAGTAAATTATATGAAAAAACATTCAACATCCTTGGTCATTTAAGAGATGCAAATTAAAGCAACACTGAGATTCCATCTCACCCCACAATGAATGGCTGTTATCAAGAAGTCAACCAAATAACAAATGCAAAATGGGCTGCATAGAAAAAGGAACCCTTCTCCACCGTGGGCGGCAGTGTAGACTGGTACAACCATGATGGAAATCAGTGTACAGAATCCTCAAAAACTAAGATTAGAGGTCCCATTCAATCCAGCTGTTGGCCTCCCGGGTATTTTTCCAGAAGAACTGAAAACATCCTACCCATAGTTCTATGTGCACCCATGGTTATAGCAGCACAATCTCTCACAGTTCAATTTTGGAAAAATGCAAATGCTCATCAACTGAGCAATGGACAAAAAAGATGTGGTATTTTTACACAATGGAGTATTACTCAGCTATAAGAATGGATAAACTCAAGGTTTTTTATACATAAATGGATGCAAGTAGAGACCATATCCTTAAGTGACATAAATGAGACTCACATGTATAAACACTGTGTTGTCTCACCAGGGTAACAACCATGGGGAGGGGACTTCTAGAGTTTGAGACTTGACTCATGATCCACTGGGAATATGTGTTTTAGTACTGATGAGATTATGTACCAGAGTCCTTCTGGGATTATGGGTGTGGCCTAAGGCCGATAGGCTGAGGCAGAGAGCCTGAATATAATATAAAAAGAGACAGAGAGACAGACTCACACTGTTGCTCTCTGCGTTCTGGTTGGTCTTTTGCCTTTGTCATAATTGTTGCTGTTCTGCTGCCATGAACTGGATGCTCTCTGCCCTGTTCCACTCAGCCTTGGGCCAGCCGAATATGGGCTAAAACCTCCAGCAACTGTGAGCTAAATAAACCTTTCCTTCCTCCATTTAGAATGTCAGGTATTTGTCCCAGCAACGAGTCAAAAGTAACTAACACAATATGTAAATATATATCCATCCATCCATCCATCCATCCATCCATCCATCCATCCATCCACAGGATAGCCTGGATAACTGCACTGTTGACTTTTGCTGGTCTATTGATTATTTATTTTTGTGGTGCTGGGGATCAAACTCAGGACCTTGTGCTTTTTGGGCAGATGATCACGCCGCTGAGCTACATCCCCACCCTGGTCTATTGAATGAAGTAGTTAATTCTTAATTTTTTTCTTTCCTTTTTTAATTCTTTAAAAGTTTTTGAACAGTTTTGCTGCTTATATATGGTAATCTGAGCAATGAATCTGAAGACAACAATACACAATATAACAACCATTATTCCTGTAATTTCGTTTAGTGAAATTCTCTAATACTTCTAATGTTTTTTTTTTTTTTTTTTTTTTACTATTTTTTATTCTCTTTAAAAAAGCAAAAATTAGAAACTAAGACCATAAAGTGAATCAACTGAAGATGTGCTGAGGTTAAGGGAGTTCCATCCTCCCTTCAGAGGAATACCTTTACAGCAGAGAACCCAGAACCTTTGTCAGCAGCAGTCAGAGTGAACAACATGAGTGATTGGGCAGAGTCCCGAGCCACTGGACAGACGCCAAAAGGAGAAACACTGTCACTGCTGCCACGTTCCTGCCTAAGCACCCTAACCTCTACCTGATGCTGAGAAAACACTGGAAAATTCTCACCTGAGAACATTCTAAAAATGGTTGAGCTATAATCCTGCAATATTTCAGGATCACTAAGCTCAAGGAAAAACTGAGCAATTATTCTTTCAGACTGAAAGAGAACAAAAAGATGCAAGAACTAAACACAATGCAATTCTGAACTTCATCTTTATACTGGAAAGAACATTAATTAGACAAGTATTAAATACTGAAAGATGTTTGAAGACTAAAATGAGGATTATGCCAATATTAAATTCATTTTTACATGAATATATTATAGTTATGCAGAAAATACACAATGAAATGAGGTTATGAAAGACTGCATTAGCTACTTAAAGGTTCAGGAACAATAAAACATCTTTGAAGTAGGAACTTTCCTATGAATTAGAACTTATCTCCAGATTAAAATAGTTAACTTTTAAAAACAATATTTAGTAAAAAATATTTGTGTGAGGAATTTATATCATAAGGAATGTTCAGTAAAATTAGCAAGGTGTTTCTCAGGGCAGCCAGATCAACAAAGGCAGCATCTGTGGTCAGCTGTCTCAAGCTGTCAGGGCTCTGAAAATGCTGCTGAGGCCGAGTCTGCTCGATTCAGATCATGCTTTGCTTTAGGGGCTGGCACAGCACCGTGAGCATGGCACTGTGAGGGAGCCACTGGGAGATACAAGCAATTTTCAAGTTGTAACAACCAGAAAAGCTCTTTGACAAACAACCTGCCAGTACGCTATGAAACCTTTTTGTAACCCATATTATTGACATGCAGAAAAATCTGTAATGCTGTAAAAGCATGTAAAAATATCTATATAACATAGATGAAAACGCCTCTTTCCTCCACTGAAGCTATAAAATATAGCCATGTTCAACTGAAGTGTTAAGCCTTTATTAACTTACAAGGGTAGGCATACCACAGCACGAGGGTACCTGCAGGGCTGCCGAAAGATCCAAACTACACAGGCTGCTCTGCAGACAGATCACCAAGAACCAAGGCAGGGTGGTGGCAGGAGCGTGGGATCCATGGAGATGCCATCTGCGGGGTGGTGACCAAGCTCCGGAAGATGTTCTTCACGCTGACTGTCTTAGAAACCGGCACTGCTGGTGTAGTCTTACTATTCAACTCATCTCCTCCATCCTCTGTGGTTTCCTGAGATTTGTCGACTTCTAAAGAAAAAGCGCACAGCACCTGCTGATTGCACCGGGGCCTGCACCAACACTGGAACGCGCTGTTGGAGGAGCGACGCATGTGTGGCTCCTGGGAGCAGGAGCTGTTTCCTCCCTGGCACCCGAGTCCCCCCTGCGGGAGGACGATGCACTTTCCACTGCTTCCTCCTCAGATGGCAGAGGCAAAGGTTGAACACCACTGAGGTATTCTCTATGTCGTGCCAGGAAAGGAAGAATAAAAACAATTTGAAAAGCAGCACTAGAGGTTATATTCAGCCTTAAGAGCCATCTATTTAAAATACTGAAATACTTCATGTTCTAAAACACAAAAACTAATGAAAGTACTATGAATACTGCATGGATGCACCTATAATCAACCTCGATGGTACAGTATTACACATCAATAATAAGATACCTTTACACCCCCACTTCTCCTACATAAAAAATGCAGGCTGTTACACTTACTGCCTGACATCTTCCATGTCAAAAGCCATCTGAACTCAACATGTTGAGCAAAGAATTTCTTCCGTCTTCCTTCCTTGTCTGCCTTATCTCATACCTTGTAAAGATCTTTTCTCTTTTCCACAGGCCACATCTAATGCTTTTGCTCCCTGTTTTCTTTGTCAACAAAGTATACCGAGAACATGAATGCTTTACGTCACCTCTACAGTGGTGCCCAGGCCACCGTCTGTGCCCTCTTGCTGGATAGCTGCACTGTTCTCATGAAGATGGAGGAAGGTGGCGACTTCATGGGCTACTGTCCCACGTGTCCCAGCATTTATCATCTTGAGAAGACTTTAAAAATCCACTGGACCTGATTACTTCATTAGTGCAAAAGTAGGAACACAGAACCAGCTCTGGGCCCAAGTTTAAGAAAGTAGCAGCTTTAGCATGCCCAGAAACCCTAAAAACTCTGTGCAGAAACCTGACTTCTGACCTATTCTGCAGAAGAGAATGTGGGAAAGACCACATGGAAACAGGGCTTCCACGCTACTGGCAGAAAATGAAGAACTAAGCTGACAGCCCAGCCTTAACCCCAGCTCGGGGGCTCCAGTCAGCAGCCCCAACTCCCAATCATTCCAGGTAAGCTACTAGATAAAGATGAGAAGAGCCAATCTTAGGCCTCTCAAGCCCCTGCAAACAGTGCCTGCAGTGGGGTGATTCCTCCGTGCTGTCTAATCTAACACCAGGAATCCTAAAACCAGTCACACACAGTGGTGATGTACACCTTCGAGCTCAGCTACTCAGGAGACCGAGGCAGGAGGATCTTGAGTTAGAGGCCAAACTGGGCAACTTAGCAAGAGCTTGCCTCAAAAATTTAGGCAGGGGGCAGGGGCATCACTCAGAGGTAGAGTGCTTGTGTATCTTGCATGTGGACCCAAGTTCAAGCTACAGGACTGGGTGACAAGTCACGAAAGGAAGATGAACATAACTGTGGTTGTAAGCCACTAAGCTTAGAGGTACTGTGCTACAAAAACAGTCTATAACCAAAGAGAAGGTTTTTTTGTCCTCCAGGGTATATCTTCAACATGGAATCCACAGTTACTTTGGAAAATATAAATAATAAAACTGAGCATGGTGGTGTAAGTATGTGTCTGTACTCTTAGAACTCAGGAAGCTAAGGCAGGGGGAGTGTCACAAATTCAAGGCCACCATGGACTACATATCAAGATCCTGCCTTTAAAAACGAAAACATAAATCTGGAGTCCAGATGTATGGTAGCACGCCCCAGCACTCTGGAGCTGAAGCAGGAATATCACAAGCTAAAACCCAGCCGGGAAATTTAACAACTTAGTGAAGCTCTATCTCAAAGTAAAAAATAAATATCTAGGGATGTAACTCAAAGGAAAGGCCGGGAGTTTGAAATCCAGGACCATTCAAGAAACAAACACAAGCCATGATTCCTCACTTCCAGTAGAAAAAAATCTACATGCCATCTGTCCCACTCATTACGGATAGTGTTTGCCCCATTCGTCTTGTCTTTTCTTAGCATCATTGCAACCTTCTGAAATATTGCACTATTATTTATCCCATAAACTTTTTTCTTCCAATAGAATATAAGCTCCATAAGGGCAGAGATTTTGTTTCATGAACTCACTCAAGTACCTAGATACTCATGAATGCATATAAACTGGGTAAATAACATGCCTCCTTTGTGGCAGCTAATTCTATGACTACAATGGCTACTTTCCTAACTATGACTTTTAAAATACCAATCGTTAGCATTTTTGGTTATTAACTCTGCCATGTTAATCTTAGGATATGGGTTATTCTTTATAGCAAATGCTAAACAAAAATATTAACTATGGTATAAATGTATAAATGGTAATATTTTCTCTCTTACCTTTTTATAGGTGCTCATCTAAAGAATAAAAATCTCACAATTTCAGTTAATTAGATGATACTTAGAATAAACTGTAATACAAGCTATTATTAAAAATATGGGCTTTCATTTTGTATATAAAAGGATTTAAATTTCAGAATCAATGCATCAGCTGGGTGAACTTCTACATGAACTCTGAGCATCAGGGAATAAAACAGAGGCTCTTACCAGTGAGTGAGACATTCCCATTTTCACTACCAGTTGCTCTCAAAGAATGGCTATGACACTCAGTTTGGGGTTTCACAAGGCCTCCATCCTTGGAGACCATCAGAACAGAGACACAGTACACCACAGCTAAGGCCAAGAACTGAAACTGTTTGCTGTCCTTCTGTGAAGAGATAAAAGTGGTTGTTTTTGTCACTGTTAAAAGAAGACCTGAAGGTTTAGATGGAGAGGACCCCAGAGTCTCATAAGCTCAGAGGTGCAGCAGTGGGGAGTGGCTGATTGGGGGAGGCTGAAGGTGACTCCAGGGTGTGCTGGGAGGTGGGTCACCGGGTGCTCAGGTGCGTTCTTGGCCCAGCTTCCAGCCCTCTCTGATTGCCTCCCGGCTGCCATGAGCTGAGCACCTCTCCTCTCCCAGCCCTCTCTCCCATCTAGTGCTCGCCTTGCAGCCAGCCAAGCAGGCACCAAAATCAACCTGTCCTTCTTCACGCAAATCCTGAGCAACAAGTACAAACTACGTATGCTGCATAATGGGTCTTAGTTACTTTGTCTCAGCAACAAGAGAGTTGACTAAACAATATTTAAACTGCACTTCACATAGTAACATGGAAGCAGAAAACACATTCATAAATCTCTCCATATACACAGAAATTAATATATTCACCAGAGCACACATTAGACAATACTCTTGGGGAAAAATGTCTCTCAGTTCAGGGTTTTACATTTGTGAAACATGAAAAAAGAAAGGCTGCTCATATTTAACAGTAAAGTAATGCAGCTAGGCATGGTGGTACACACCTGTAATCACAGACTCAAGAGGCTGAGACAGGAGGATCGCTGTGAGTTCAAGGTCAGACTGGGCTACATTGTGAGTGTGAGGCCAGCCTGAACTATATCGTGAGACCCTGTCTTCAAAATAGTGAAGTAACTCAATCTGAAGCAATGTGCCATTATACAATTTACAAGATTAATCATATACTAATTACAACTCCATAAGAATAACTGATTATTTTTATTTCCAGTTGTAAAAGTTAACATATATACAACATCACAGTAATAGTTGGATATAGAACATGACACCAAAGGAATTGCATAACTGGTGCTAATAACACCAGTGTTAAAAAATGTAGGCAAATCATTTACTTGGTCTTAATACCTGCATCAGCTGTGAACTGGATATGCCTCAGGAAATCCTTTATTCTGTCAAATTCCCTAGGTCCCTCATTGATTTCTACCTCTTACAAACTGTGTAATCTTTAAAACCACATGAGCCCTCTCACATCTGTCTTCTTTGTACACCAACTACGAGTTAGATGAGAAGATACACAAGAGCATCTCACTTGGTGACTACCACACACTAGTACCACTTCAAATTCAATAGCACACAAAATCCAGTCAGGGACACTGGACACAACTAAGATACTCCAGAAGGAAAAGGAAAAGGAAAAAAAAAAAAAAAAAAA
>PVKN010044971.1:0-10003 GCA_004027915.1 Capromys pilorides
AAAAAAAAAAACCAAAAAACAAAACTACTTTTGGTGAAAAAAAATAGTTGCCCAGACAGCCCAAAAAAATAACATAGAAAATAGAAAGCCACCACCATCATTGTCACCTTCAACAACAATTTTCTCATCCTATGATAGTGAAAAGTTGAATAAACCAACTAATCAGTTATTTTGGACCAAAGTAATGTGATCAACCTTGTCAAGTCTGTGCGCAATTGTCTCTAAATATCTTTACAGAATGATGTGTAAAATTGCTTGTCTCTTTGCCTTTCTTTCTAGGTTTAAAAACATAAGTTTTTTCAGGTACTCTTCTGCCTGCTGGAAATGAATAGGGCAAGGACTCACTGGAAGAAAAACACACAAAATAGGAAACATACACAAGACAGGAAAGCGTGGCATACAAAGAAAACCACTACTGATCAACCTGAGGAGAAAGTGGCAAAGAATACAAACTGGAAAATAGTCATAGAGGAAGTCTAATATGAGCAGTATTAGGGATAGGGGCTCGGCAGAGGTAATTAATAAAGAGGAAAACTGAAGTGGAAGCAACCTGACCTATGCCTGTTAACTGACTAAAAGTTTGAGAAGATTCATGAGGCCTCTAGTGAAAGTGAGAGGAAAAGATTCACTAGGAGATTCCCTAGTGGACGCGAGAGGAGAAAAAAATCAATCATTTTATTTTTTTAACTTTTTTTTTTTTTTGTATGTGTGTGCATGGTACCAGGGATCAAACTCAGGACCTTGCACTTGCCAGGCAAGTGCTTATTCTACTGAGCTATCTCTCCAGCCCCCAAAATCAATCATTTTAGAAGGTAATTTGTCAATATTTGTCAATTCATTACCAATCTGTCGGTGTTGTTAGCAATTCTACTTGAGCTATACCCTAAAGAAAACCATGGGCAGGTGCACAGGGACACGTGGAAGAGTAGACGTGGCAGCTTGGTATTTAATAATGAAAAAGCAACAGCAACCAACATAGTTACTAACGCTAAGCTCATACAATGGAATATTATTATCCAGCATCTTTAATAAATCAAGTATTGTACCAACGTGGCCAAGTCTTAAAAGCATTACGGCAACTAGAAAAATGAGGCCAATTTCAGAAGGATGTTCAAGGTATGCCGTCATTAATATAAGGCATGCAGAGCCACAAGTGTGTTTATATTGACGCATATGTGTGGGGTAGGACTGCAAAGACAAGCCTGGGAACGATGCAGCTCCAGGATGACGGTGGTCTCTGAGAGGGGAGGAGAATGAATTTGGGAGGTTTCCATGGTATATCTAGTATTTCACTAAAAAATAAAAGCCTGAAGTAAGAAAGTAACCTGGGCACCATGGTTGATGCACAGCTGTAGTCTCAGCTGAAGCTGGAGGCTCTCTTGAGTACAGGAGTTCAAGGCCAGCTTAGGCAACACAGTGAAACTAGCGACAAGAAAAAAAAACACAAAAGAAAAAAATGGCACATCTATAAAGACTTGGTATGCTGAGTGATAAGTGTTTCCTGCGTTATTCTGTTTCTTTGTTTGGTTTTTGGTCTTTTTGAGACAGAGTCGCACTATGCAGTTCAGGCTGAGCTTGAATTCACTTTGCAGCCCAGGCTGGTCTCAAACTCAGAGATCGTCCAGCCTCAGCCTCCTGAGTGCTGAGATTACTGGTGTGTACCACCACACCCAGCTTTCTGTATGGTCAGAGTGTTTGAAATAGCAAATCACTTTAAAAAGGGAAAAATAAATGCCCAAGATAAAAAATATGTGGTTTCTAGCTTCCAGGTACTTATACTGTGGCAGGTAAGTGGACGAGTTCACTAGTGGCTATTGTGCAGTTTGATAAGAGTCCAAATATGTCCGCAGAATGCCACGTGTAGATATAGGCTGAAATACACACTATTTGTGATATGTGGCCAGATTCCTTTACTGTCAAGCAGTTGAACTGAAAGGTTTAGTTGACTTTTATTACTTTTATTGAGAGATAACACTTGTACGTTTTTATGGAGTACAGTACAATAATTCAATACATCGCCATGGTGTGAAGAAGCACTTACATCTCTTTAAACATTTATCATTTCCATTTTCAGAGATTTCCTATTCTTTCTTTCTTTCTTTCTTTTTTTTTTTTTTTTTTTTTTTTTTTTTTTTTTTTTTTTTTTTTTGTGGTACTGGGGTTCAAACTCATGACCTTGCACTTACCAGCCAGGCACTTGTGCCACGGAGCTATCTCCCCAGCCCCCATTCTTTACTGATTCAAGTACCTCTTCAAATCAGGACACAGTGGGGGAAGTAATAGTAGTCACAATAGCGGGGTAGTAATTTTGAAGGTGTTGGTTTGGCTTTTCTGACCAAGGAGAGAGACTAGATTCTAACTTCTAAGAGCAGCACCTAAGATCATTGGACCCCTCGTCTCTCTAACTATTGCTTTCATGAAATGTAAGTAACTCTATTTCTTTGTATCAGTTTCTAGACCTGTTAAAAAGTTAAGGGAAATGTTTAGATGATTTTCAAAGGTTCCTTGCAGCACTAAAAATTGCTTCTTCTTTTTTTTTTTCCCCCCTGGAAACACCTGATATAAGGCTAAAATAGATGAGCCAGATTTTCCAAGATTTGTCCCCAAGTTAGCAATAAAAATAGCTTTTCAAGAAATATTGTAGGTGCTATCAAAAGGCAAAGAAAAGCTTTTGTTCATGAAGGTGGAGGGAAAGGGCTCTTAAGGGGGTTGTGGTTAGACGTGGAGAAGGTGATCTAGAGATCTGGGCAGAGAGGAATGGACAGACAGACAGGCAGAGATACATCCTCAAGGAGCCTGTGGGAAGGGAGAACCAGAGTGAGGCGAGGGGAATGAGATTTTTGATATCAGCCCTGCAGATACCAGCTCTTTATGACAGGAAATTATAGATACCTTCAGAGATAGGGAGAAACACTTTGCCTTCTATTTTTAATTTCTGAACTTAGCAAGCTTCTGCACGGGGTGATAACTTACAGATGAGGCAATGAGTTGAACTTCTTTGGCCCCGCATGCTAAGCTGCAAATATGACCCCTGGTGACTTATCACCTTTGTCCTTCTGCCCTGTGCTGAATGATAATAATCGGACCAGTAGTAAGTTCTTGATAGCAGTCGCGGCCCTTGGGATTGTTCAGTCCTGGTTGGGAAACTAATTCTCTTTGCGAACAGCAAGTGAGCAAAAGGCAGTGTGTCCTATACATACTCTCCTAGCAGTGAAGGGCCAGCAGATCAGACATTAAGGTATAGCACCTCCAAAATCTCACACTCTGCTTTTGCTCAAGACAAAAGAGATCTTTCTTTGAAAAGAGATCTTTCTTTCTACCCTTTATTTCAAAGGCTTTTCTTTTTTTGATTTTTTTTTTCTGTGTGGTGCTGGGATTGAAGTCAGGGTCTCACACATGCTGAGCAAGTGCTCTGCCGTAGAGCTACACTCCAGCCCATCTTTGCATCTTGGCCAATAGGGATTATAATGTTAAGAAAACAGTGCATTTTTTTTTTTTTTTTTGGCGGAACTGGGGATTGAACTCAAGCTCTTGCGTTTGCCAGGCAAGCGCTCATTCTACTGAACTATCTCCCCAGCCCCTTTTTTTGTCTTTTTGAGACAAGGTCTCACTATGCAGTTCAGGCTGGCTTTGAGCTCACTTTGGTAGCCTAGGTTGGTCTCCAACTCACACCGATCCTCCTGCCTCAGCCTCCCAAATGCTGGGATTATAGGTGTGAGCCACCATGCCCAGCTACTGTGCATTTTTAAATGTTTCATTGCAAAAGGGTACTGTTATCTGTTCCTTTCTTGTTTTCTGACTTTTGTCTTCATCTCTATGGAAAGTATTCTAAAAGTAACTGCTCCTGGCTAAACCTAATAATCTTTTTTGGAGGGTGGGGAAGGAACAGAGATTTTGTTTCTCTTTTATTTTGAAATAATTATAGGTTTATAAGAAGTTACATAAAATGGGGAGTCCTATTACCTCTCACCAAATTTCCACCAATTTTAGCTTGTGACATAATGCAATTTTATTGTTTGTAAAAAAAATTATTTAGGAGTAGTGTTGGATGCCTGTATGCCTGGCTAGTAGGGAGGCCGAGGTGGGAAAATTGCAAGTTTACGGCCAGCCTGGGTAGCTTAGAAAGAGCCTTAAACATTAAAAACAAGAAAGGGCTGGCCAGCTAGCTCAGCAGACCAAAACTCCTTCTTAGGCAGGCGCAGGGACTGGGTTCAATTCCCCAGTGTACTGTGCTGCCCCCGGGGTGCACTCAGACAGTGAGTAAGATGGTTGTGGAGATATGCGCCTGTAATCCCAGCACTTGGGAGGCTGAAAACAAAACAGAATCATTGAGCGTCCAATCTGTGTAGCGAGACCCTGTAGACTCTGTACTAAATACATCAAAAAATAAAATAAAAAGGCCAGCCAAATAGCTCAGCAGATTAAAGCACCTGCAAGCCAGCGCAGGGGCTAGGTTCTATCCCTGGGCCTGCTGTGCCGGCCCCACCCCCGGGGCACACTGAGAGGCAATTGAGACCGGGCGTGATGGCGCAGGCCTGTAGTCCTAACTCTTGGGAGGCTGTAAACAGGCAGATCACTTGGAGTGCAGTCTAGTAGTGAGACCCGGAACACCCTGTAGACCCTTCTCTAAAAATACAAAAAATAAAATAAAATGGAAAATAAAAACAAGAAAAAAGGATGGGGCTGTAATTCAGTAGTTTTATCACTGGTCACATACAGACACACACACACACACACACACACATCATTTCATCAGTTTTAACGCAGTTGTGTGTGTACAGCTCTATGTAATTATATCTTGTGCATGGCTTTGTGCTACTGCTCTCATAATCAACACAGAGAATTGTTCCGTTGTCACCAAGATCGTCTACATTTTCTACCTGTAGTAATGCCTACCCATTCCCTCCCTTGTGAGCCTCCACAACCACTAATACGTTCACTGTGCCAGTAATTTTGTTGAGAACGTTGTCTAAGTGGTGTAATAATATAAATACATAACTGTTGGAACTTGGCTTTAGTCTGGCTGCATAATTCTTTCTTTTTTATTTTACTTTTATTAAAATGTTTCATCATAGGGTCCCACTCCATGGTTTTGGCTGGTGTTGAATTCACCGTGTAGCCCGGGCCCAACGTAGAGCCCCCCTCCTGCCTCCGCCTCCTGAGGCCTGGGACTGAGGCGTGCGCCAGCGTTCAATCCTCTTCTGGATGTTGACTCTGTGTTTCTTAGCTACCATTTCCCATTGGCTGGCCTGTTTCCTGACAGCCGTCTGTGACTCCCCAAGACTCAAGTCTTGGTCTGTGTAAGCAGCTTTTTTTTTTTCTTTTTCTTTTTGAGACAGGCTACCTTGTGTTCAGTTTGTAGCCCAGGCTGGTCTTTTTTTTTTTTTTTTAAAGTTTTATTTTATTTTATTTTTTAAACCTCATTTATTTATTTATTTGTGTTCTGGCCAGCTCAGCCTGCCCTGGGGGGTGGGGCTGGTGCAGCATGTGGTGCCGGGGATCGAACTGCAGTCCCTGTGGCTGCCTAAGCAGGTGCTTTAGACCACTGAGCCATCTCACTGGCCCCCCTAGGCTGGTCTTGAACTCCCAACGATCCTTCTGCCTCAGCCTTCTGAATGCTGGGATTATAGGTGTGTGCCACCATGCCTGGTTTCAGCAGCTACTTTCTAAGAAAGGTTGAGCTCTCCTAGGTTTGAGCCCTCTGTGTCTTGCAGATCTCCACCTATGGATAACTGGCTGTCTATATGGCGCCATGACTGTGTGTTAACACCAGTACCAAAGTAGTTGTCAAAAATAGAGCTCTTCCACTATTTCCATCCAGAGAGTGCTCCTCTTTTCGCCATTCTGGTTTCCTGTGATCAGAGTCCAGCTATGACTTCCAATTCATTCTTTTGCTTCACCTTCCACATTCCCCACCAGCATCTGAGGTCACCTCTTGGTGTGTACAGAGGAACACAAGTATCTGTACACACTTTGCTCTTGGAGAAATCAATCCACACTTCCCTTCTCCAGACCTCCTTGCCACCATTTTTTCCACTCAAATTTCTTCCAAGCCCTTAACGAGAGCCAACCATTGGCCATGGCCCATGCAGCCATGTAGACGCATACATCAGCTCCTTTTGCTTCAGATGAATACCTGCATCTACTGCCCGACACTCTGCCTTCTTGGAGGAGATTCCTTTCCTCCAGTCTTGCAGGACACCACTGCACTGGGCTGTTGCCCCATCGTGGGTGGTGGTGTACATCCTGCTGAACCATCTGTCATCAGGCCTCATGGCTCAGTGACTTTCCCTGAGGCCAGAGGTGCTGGCCATGAGAGAGGAGGTTGTGTAGCAAGCTGGCCATGGGAGCACTGGGTTGCTTTGTTGCATGTCAACTGGTGGCTTGAGGGTTCGATCACGTAGGTACTGATCACATTTGACGGCAGGATGCTGCTGTACACCCCCAGATTTAAGGCTTAAAGGTCAGAAGATCCTGTTTTATGATGGACAGCTTGGTTTGCCTGGTAGCTTGGTGACAGAAAACAGATGAACAATGGTTTATCATAAATGTCACTGGTTATCATCAATTACCATTGAACAACAGGTTATCATAAATGTCACTGGTGGGGACTCCATTTGTAGCTGATATTCCGAATGCGGTTTCCTTGCTCAGGCAAATGGGCACGTACTCCAGTGACAGTGGGTACTTAGCTGCTGACCGCCTGGTGGATTTTAATGATGTTTTGAATTTCCTGGAGTAAGTATTACTTCAGAATTAATGTCTCTGAGCTGGGGAGATAGCTCAGAGGCAGAAGCACCTACTGGGCAAGTGCAGGGCCCCAAGTCTGATCACCAGCCTGTAATCCCAGCACTTGGGAGGGTGATTCAGGAGGACTGTTACAAGTCTGAGATCAGCCTGGGGCTGCAAAGTGAGCACAATGCCAGCCCAAACTGCATAGTGAGACCCTGTCTCAAAAGAGAAAGAAAAAAGAATTAATGTCTTATGGTCTCTTTTTCTTTGGAGAAGAGTAGAGGAAGATGAACAGTATGAATTTTGGTTGTTGTAGCAGTGTCTTTCTTCAAGGGTCTCCTCCTTCCTTCAGGAATTCTGGGTCTGCTTGGCAAGAAAAATTAAGGGAATGCTGACAGCAGTATTTCAACTTGACTCCACGTGTGTGCCTGTGAAGATACACGTTTATTGTTACTAAGCAGGTGTGTTAGTTTTCTTATTTAATTATTAAACTTGGACTTGTTAGTTCATAAAATGATTTAGTAAGTTAGAATAGGTTTTAGCAGCTGTGGTATAGGAAGTATGAATAATATTGAGCTCATTTTTTTTGTTGTTTTTAGGGAAGGGTCTACAGGGTGTTCAGGGTCTCACTATTAGATCGGACTGTGGTGATCCGCCTGTTTACAGCCTCCCAAGAGCTGGGATTACAGGCGGGTGCGCCACCACGCCCAGTCTCAACTGCCATCTTAGTGTGCCCTGGGGTTGGGGCCAGCACCGTAGGCCCAGGATTGAACCCCTTGGCCCCTGCGCCTGCTTGCAGGCACCTTAATCCACTGAGCTATTTGGCCGGCCCTTGTGATATTGTTATAATCACATGCACAATGTTGCTAATACTAGAAAACAAGCCATTGCTTTCTTATTGTTTGAGGCCTGCGGAAGTGCAGTTAGGCACCCGGCATAGCAGCTGATCAGAGCTCATCAGTTCAGGCCTCTCTAAGGCCTGTCATTCCAGGGAAAGCTGCTCCTCGCTTCAGGGTCACACCTTTGCATGCCCCTGGTGCTTAGCAGGGCTTACGTTTGTGAGTAAGTGTTTTAAAGATGAAGAATACAAAGAGTAAGACTGGATAAAAACTTCTGAGAACTTTGAAAAATACACATCGCAACCACTGTCCTTAAGTTACACTTTGATGCCTTCATTTCACAAAAAACTAGGTTAAATATTCCATTAGTTTTATACTATCTTCCTTTTAATATTATAATAACAATTAAAAATAAAGGACTTTTTTTTTTTTTTGAGATAGGGTCTTACTCTGTAGTCCAGGCTGGTGTTGAATGCACTATAGAGCCCGGGCTGGTCTTGAGCTCACAGCAGCCCTCCTGCCTCAGGCTCCCGAGTGCTGGGATTACAGGCGTGCACCACCATGCGTCAAAAGATGGTTTTTAACCTGTGTTCGTTAACTCTACTACACTTACGCCTCGGTACTGAATTGCTTTTTGTTTTTTGGCGGGACCGGGGTTCAAACTCACGACCTTGCACTTGCCAGGTAGGCGCTTGTGCCACGGAGCTATCTCCCCAGCCCCTTCAATTGTTGATTTTGACACTTGATGAATTTTGACAGGAACATTTTCTTTCCTGGTACTTGAGGCTCAAGTTAAAGCTTTTTGGGGTCAGTGTCTTGCAGTTTTTGCCTTTGCAGCCAAAGCAACTTGTTAAGCACTTGTCATGCCCACTGGAACTCATAGACAATGAATACTGTCGTTCATATTGTGCTTTATTCTGGAGCTGGGGCTCAAACTCAGGGCTTCACTTATGCTAGGCGAGCACACCACCCCAAGCCACACCCCACCCCGTGTAGCTTCTTCATGGCTTGAGGTGATTCCTCCTCATTCCTCGTGGCCCAGGCAGGCCCAAACACTGTATCCAAGTTCTGCTCTATAGTCCACCTAGGCAGTTCTGGAATTTCTGCCTACTTAGTACAGGCAGGTTATTGGCTCATGTTCTAGAGAGCCATTCAAATAAACCATTTTAGCCCTGTAATAACCCTTGAGCTAATTTTTTTTTGTGTGTGTGACCATCTCAGCCCACCCTGGGGGCGGGGCTGACATAACATGTGATACTGAGGATGGAACCACAGTGCTTGCCTAAGCAGGCACTGTATTTATTTATTTTCAAATGCATTTAGGACAGGGGGTACAGGGTCTCACTATGGAGATAGGACTTATAGTGAATCTCCTGTTTTCAGCCTCTAGCACTTCATTCCAAGGATCAAACCCCGGGCTGCTGCACTCTGCTGAAGCAGGTGCTTTAGTCAGCTGAGCTATCAGGCCGGCCCTCTAAGCAGGCACTTTAGACCACTTACCTCTCTTGCCAGCCCTGATTGAGCTAAAATATTGCACCCAGCATTTGTGGTTTAAGGGCCAGAGAGATTATGAGATAAATACGTGGTAGTCATTAAAGAAGGCTTCTTGTTTCCTGGTCTGTAACTTCTAAAATCCTTGGAATCTCGGAAGTAATGAAAGTGAATGTTCACTTCTCCCTGTATGACTAGACTGAGTATTCAGATACTCTATTATGAAGGGAAGAAGTGAATCATGTGGTTAATTAGGGCTAGACCTCTCCAGCTGGCAGATCTTAGGCAAGTTACTTAGCCTCTTGGAATCTCCACTTCCTGCTCTACTGAATCCACAAAGCCTCAAGGCTCAAATGGACCAATATGTGTAAATAAACCCATCCTCCATCTCCAGAGTCTGTGCGTGGCATCGAGTTACTCAAGGGAAAGGAAACTGCCCTTATCTACTGAGGCTGCCCAAAGCTGCCGTCCTGACATGGCCCTGACACACAGGATGGAGGGGATGAAGGCCCCTACAGCTCTTTCTCCAGGTGATTAAACAAACAAGCTTGCTTAACTGGCCAAAATGCCCCAAATAGGTGGTTTTGTTGGGCTGTTCTACCATAACTGATGTACTAATAACCCAACAGCCCTTCCAGAAACTAGTGTTGACTTCCTGCAGAAACATCCAGTTTTTATCTTTGCAAAAATTCTGGAAGCTTTTTTCCTTTTATCTGTCATTTTTTGCAGTACTTATGTGTCCAGGTATAGATTATGGACAGTTTTATTGATTTTAATCTTAAGAATCAACAAGTGAAGATTTTACACTTCGCACATAGTTGCTTAACTGGCGCTAAGAATAAAACTCAATCAATAGTAATATTTTTTGTTTTACTGTGACTTGTTCTAGTTTCAATTATGAGGTTGGCTATTTCAGAGTTTTTCTCTTTTTTATTTTTTAA
>PVKN010044972.1:0-10001 GCA_004027915.1 Capromys pilorides
CCAATAGCACCCTTCATGGACCAAGTGGCACAGTGCTCGGTGTGAGCGAGCCCTTCCCCCAGCACAGGAGCTCCTGGACAGCCATCCCATCCTAGCCGCCACCCTGTGCTGACCTTGGCCTCCTCACTGATGTTCCACACGAAGGACAGAGCATTGTAGGCCACTTCCTCGATGTGCTGCACCGTGTTGAAGTTCTCTTTGCAGTCAGCTGCAATCATGGGGGACAGAGAGTCAGGAGGGTCGAGAACCAGGTGCCATGGGGAGGGGGCATTAGGAGCTGCACCCCTCCTCTTGGCAGGATGTGCACCCCACATCCTAGAAGTGAGTGCATCAGGCCAGGAGGAAAAGGGACCACTGTGACCCTAGTCACTTGGGGAGACAGGGTCTGCAGAAAGAGTGATGACTGCCCAAAGCCCCAGAGGGAGCTCAGCTGTGTCAGCAAGGCCAGGACCCCACTGCGCTGGGGGGAGATTGTTCTTTCCCTGAGGATTGAAATGTGGGAGATCTCTCGGATACAGCAGCAGGATGGTACAGTAATAACAGAAACAACCATGGCGGTAACTGCAGCGGTTAAGCTAGTCATGCTAGCAACCACCATGCACAGAGCACTCGTGTACAGGCAAACCTCGCTGAGCCGCACAGCTGTGCTGTGACTATCCAGTCTATATACGAGCAATATGAAGCTCAGGGAGGCTTGCTTACTTGCCCCAGGTCGCAGCTGATGGAAGGCACGGCGTGGCCTGCTCAGATGCGCCTGGCTCCTGAGCCCCTGTCCCTAACCACTCTGCTGCCCAGCCTCGAAGATGCATCCCTGAATGGTCCCCTATCTGTGTCCTGTCTGCCTGGATACATGGCTTCCAGGCAGAAGTCAGCACTCTGGGCAGGCTGGGCAGCTGAGTTGATGTCGTTTGACAGAATAAACTAAGCCTCGGGGTGGAGAGGTGACACTGGTCACAAAGCCTGAAAGAGGGGTCTGGAGCCAGAACCTGCAGACGTGAAGGTAAACGCTGCTTCCCGCCCATTTCGGAGTGAGCTGGGCCCAAGTGCACGAGCTGGGGCTTCCCTCTTCCTCCATGCTGATGGGGCTGGAAGGTCCCCACCCCAAAGCAGATGTGGATGTGCCAGGCCTCTACCGGCCTCACCTCCCAGGGGACCAACAAGCCAGTACTCAGGTCTCTTCACCCATCTGTCCCAAAGCAATGCATGGAGTCGCTGCTGCTTGCCATCAGCAAATGCAAACCCCTCTGCCCACGGCAGGAAGTCAGGGTCAGGGAAGGGGCAGCGGGGGCAGGAGGAGGGTAGGCGCTCACCCACATCAATGACCCGCTGCTTGGCCGTGGGCTGCCGGGAGTGCCAGTGCTTCCAGAACCGCAGCTGCTCCACCGGGCCCTTCTCATTGTCAAAGACGACCATCACCACACTCTGTAAGCACAGTGGCCATGTCACTCCCACTGGGGAGGCCCAGAGCCCTCGCCTCGGTCTCTCCCACCTGGAGTAACAGGAAGTTACCCAGAAGCCTCTGCCAAAGGCCCCGGCCACCCACCAGTGGGCATCTCGCCCCTCTCAGCCCTCCTCAGTCCACCATGAAGCCCGCGCACCTTGACTTTGTTGGAGGACAGGGCGAGGCCTTTGGCACCTGCTGGGGTCCGCAGGGTGACGGGATAGAACTGGCCCTTGTTGAGGTAGGCCATGGGTGACTCGCCCGACTTGATGTGGATGGCTTTGGGAGAGCCCAGCGTGTACTCAAAGTCACTATAGAGGGGAAAGGACAGTGAGGCCTGGCCCTGGGGAGGGGTGCTCTAGGGGCAGGGGACAGCACACCTGAGGCCCTGGCAGGGGCTTGCCATGTGACCTTCCAGCTCACTTTATTTCCCCGGGCCTCAGTTTCCATTTTTTGCAGGTCCTATTTAATGTCTCTGTTAGGCCTCAGTCCTGCTTATAGCAAGGCCCAGTAAAAGTCAGAACCCCGAGAGGTGACGAAGTCACAAGGACAAACAAGGCCCCCGAAGAAGCTCAGCCGTCTAACAGGGTGCTGAGCGCAGGGCTTCCCGTCTCAGCCCAGGAAGAGAATGTGGAAATGCTCTCTTCCTCTGTCTGCTGTCACCCCCCTCTTTTCCTCGTGGACTCTGCCTGCTAGGTCCCGGGGACAGTGTGAAGTGCTGTCCCCTACCGCCGCCCAGGTAAGCAAGGGTCCAGAGGGCCAGGTTACCTTTTGACGCTAGGGTAGTCCTCTGGACATGGGGGTTCCGGGGATGTTTTCAGGATATCTGGGAAGAGCAGCGACTGCAGAGAAACACAATCCCAAGAGAGTAAGTCACCACTTCGGGTTGTCGGAGCCACAGCCCAGGGTTAGGAGTGCAGCCCTGAGGTTGCACCGCGCATGACTTCGCCAACAGTACAGGGCAGCCCCGCTTCAACTCAGCCATGTCTTCTCCCACAGATTCCAATGCGCTGAGCTTACTCATCTCTCTCTACACACGCACACACAGAACCAGGGGCTCCTGGGGGTGAGAGTGGGTCCTCACCTCCTGTGGGTCATCCTTGAAGGTGCTATCTGGCTGCCAGCGCTGTGTGGGTTGCACCCCATGGATGTTCTCAAACAAGGAGTTGAGGGAGCCGTTATCATACATGTCGCTGGTGGGCAAGAGGTAGCTGTCCACAGAGCTGGCGTCCAGCTTGCTGGGGCCCGGCGGGAGCGGGGTGGCTTTGCCGGGGGCAGGCATGGTGCCCTCCAAGCTCATTAGGTTGTTCTTCTTGAGCACATCGGGGTACTCTGGGCTGGTAGATACGCTCTCAGTCAGGAATTTCATGAGGTGCGTGGGGCTTTCAAGGGGCACAAGATCTGTCTCATACTCCGTGCCCTGGTAAAACCTGAGGAGGGCAGAGTGATGACGACAGTGACACACTGACCTTCTCTGGCTTGCTGTGGCCACACCCAGGCCAGTGTGTCCCAGGGCAAGAGGAGAAAGGTGTGAGGAACAGGCCCTGCCTAGGTTCAGGGCTGGGGAAATGTGTTTCTTCTACTACCAGTCTTGTTCAGGAGACACTGGCCGTTTCGTCTCAGCCAGAGTCAAATGTCCCTGTGACAAAATGTTCCCACTTCGGACTGGCTGTACTGTGTCAACCGCAGGGAGTGTACAGGAGGGCTGTGAGTCTGTGAGCACACTAATGTGCATTTTGGCTACACCCCAAACTAGGAAGGGGGCAGGGGTGGCGCACCGTGTCCAGCTTTACTCTTTCTGAATTTCTACAGAATCAGAACCTTTTGCACAAAGAAGATGTTGTGTTTTCCCTAAGAATATCCTTTGTAAATTCATTTTGAGAAATCCCTCCAAGGGCCCCAAACCCCTGTTCTGGCAGAATTGGGAGGGGCCCCAAGCAGCCACAGCCATGCTCAGGGACAGAGGAGGGCGTGGTAGTGCCTGCTTCACCAGCCTGGGTCTTGGGGCTTCTGGGCACAGACAGCCCTATACAGCTTCCCCAACCCCTACTCAGGCAGTCGGAAAGAGAAAGCTGAGGAGGGCAATGTCCCTCCGGGACCCGGCTGGCCCTGTGTGTAGCCTGGCTGCTCTCTACAAGGAAGGGGACACGGGTGGCCTGAGGCACTAATGCCAGGCAGAGGCCCAGGGAGCCCAGGGGAGGAAGTCCAGGAACTCAAGTGTCCCCTCTGCCAGGGACAGGCCTGCTGTCCCTCCCCAAGAGTTTGCAGGGAGGAGGATTTTGGAGCTGGGACAGAAGAGCTGCCTGCAGGGTTTTTTCCACTACTATGGCTTTGAAGTTTGTTTTCAGTAAATGCCAACCCACAGGGCCTGCAGGCATCTGGAGAGTGTGTGTGTGTGTGTGTGTGTGTGTGTGTGTGTGTGTGTGTGTGTTGGCTCTTCTATCTTCATCAGCCGCTTCAGAAGTATTTTGAAACATCATGTACAATTGTACTGGCATAAAGACAGATATAATCTGGGTTAGATTATATTAATTCTTTTCTTCTGGTTTTAAAAGATATTAAAACACCTCTACCCCGAGTCTCTATAGGTTCCTCAGGCCCCTGGTAGGGCCGCTGCGGCTGATAGGCAGCTCAGCCTGTATGATGAGGAAATGGGGTGCATGTAGGGTGCACAGAGACATCAGGACCTCAGTGAGACTCACCTCTTTCCTTGGTCATTCCGGCCCCCGGTGCTGGATGACAGTATCCGCTTCTCCTTGGGGCCCTGAGAGGGAGGAAGGAAGGATTCGTGTGTGGCTCTTGGCCAAGTCTTGGCTGTGAGGAGCCACTCTCCCTCCTGGAGCCTTGCCAGGCACTGGGACACTGAGAGAAAGCCACAGTCCTTCCGGTTGGCAGGAACTGGGGCTGCCGATTAGCCTGGGGCCCCTCAGGGAGCCAGGGGAGGTACCCCAGGATTAGCAGTTAAAGAGCATAGAATTTGGGATCAGGCAGACCTGACTTAAGTCTTAGCTTTGCTGCTTTAAAGTACTGTGTAAGGGGCCAGGGAGATAGCTCAGTAGAATAAGCACTTGCCTGGCAAGCGCAAGGTCTTGAGTTTAATCCCGGGTACCAAAAAGAAAGAAAGAAAGAAAGTGTAATTTTGGACAAAGGATGACATCTCCCTAAAACTCAAGTGTCCTCATATACCATGCAGGGAATTAGGAAGATTTAGTAATAAAAGTAATAACTTGCTTTTTAAAAGTAGAGTAATTCCCATGGAGTAGGCCTCTTACTAAATGCTATCTTTACAGAACTTTTACGGCCACTCTACATATCTAGGGATATCGTCTCCAATGCATGAAAAGAAAGACCAAGCGCCAGAGGCCTCCCCTGGTGCTTGGGAGCGTGGACTCTGAGTCTGTACTTCTTGGATTCCATCCCTCGCCCCACACACTGGCTGTGTGGCTTTGAGTGGGTCGCTTGACCCTCCTGTGTATCTCCTCCTATACAAACACAGAACATAGTAGTCATACAAACTCAGGATTGTCGTCAATGCTGAGAGCACCCAGCATGTGGGGAGCATGGCTGTGCAGATGTCACCTCGCGTGCTTCTAATGTTGTTGCATCTTAGAACATTCTAGCTCTGTCATCCCCAAGGCCTGGAAGGCCAATACCAAGCGAGACCCAACCCCATCCAGCAGCTTCAAGGCCCAGGCTGGTACTCATACCCAGAGGAGCACATGAGACATGTGATGAACCAGGACATGGTCAACTCTTGTGCTGTGTCACCCAAAGCCATGTTGACACTTTGCGTTGTGACAAGGTCCCACATCCCAGGTTGGCAACCTGGTACTGCCATTAGACCCAATCTGTACTACACACAGGGCTGCTGTAAATCCAGACCAGATCTCACCAAAACACCATACCATACAAAAGCTAACACAGGCATCCCCTGCAGACGTCAGCTCCCCAACTGTGGCCCTGGGAATAGCCCTTGCTCAGGACAGTGCTTGATGTGGTCCAGCTTCAACCTGGGCATCCCAACTGGGGATCAAACCCAGATAAAGCATGCTGGCCCCACCAGCCATCAATGTTCTTTTTCCACTCGCTTGGCCTGGGTGCTATCAGGATGCTCCCAGTCTGCTGGGGAGGTGGGGAGGGAAAGCATGCCAGCGCAGCATGAGAACAAAGTCAGAGAGACTGGCAGGGGATTTTTTCTATCTGAAACCATCTCCCCCACCCTCCCTTGGCCTCTAAATTCAGGCAGAGAACTTGCCTTCTTTCCTGTAGGAAGGAGGATAAAATACATCTTAGGGCAGTAACTTTGAGGACTTATATATAAAGTAACTTTAAATCTTTAAGTTCAGAGCCAGTTATCTTGACAGTTGGCTCTGTGTGCACCTCACTGTTGGATCTAGGAAAGCCTCCTGGAGCAATCTCTCAGGCTGCAGACAGCAAATAAGTTTGCTGTCTTGTTTCAGTTTAGATGAGTGGGTAGGGCTGTGTGGAGTCCCGAGTTGATGAAGATCCTGCAGCCTCATGCACCCTCGGTGAGAATGCAGGCTGTAATCTATTAGTAATGTCTGGCAGCAACACTAGAGGTGGCAGGGTGTTGTGCATTTTATATTTGTGATAGTTTTAGAAAGCTAGAGAGTGAAAGGCAACATGGTGGTAGGGGCAGGATACTGAGAGGAAGAGGGAATATGGCAGGATGGAGTGCAGGGAGGAACAGGAATTTATTAAAGAGCAGAAGCTGAGTTTCAGGTCTGGGGCAGGAACGGCTAGTTGGGAGTGACCAGGAAGTAATTATAATCCATGAAATGGATCAGAAGGAGCATGGAAATTGGGGTGTTGCTGAGATACAGCACACCTGGACAAGGCAAGGGCTGAGCCAGGCGTTCACCCCACTCAGCTGATATGTGCTGGGCCCTGGTGGGCAGACTGTATGGGCTGCTGAGGACCAGTGGTGGCCATGGTTTCTTCTTGCCCACTAGGAGCTCAGTCTTGTGCAGGAGTTGGACCAGTACATGAGCAAACAGTGTGTTTATAAGGAAGAGACAAAGAAGATGCTGGTGTGGCTGAGCACACCCAGAAGAGGCAGAGAACGGTAATCCAGGAAGGCCTCCCCACCCCTGTGAAAGAATGAGGCAACATCTATGCTGAGACTCAAACTGAGTGGGCCGAATCAGGACCACAGAGAGGAGAGTCGGGGGGAGATAGCTGGTGCCCAGGCTCGGAGGACAGGCAGCGGGGATCGTGGGCTGCTGGCCCCAGGGCCTGGGAGCAAGACACATTCAGTCAGAAGCGGATGCACACTGAGCAGCAAACCTACCATGTAGTAATCATAGAGGAAGCTCAGGGCTGCCACACTGTCATCGTCCCCGTTGACTCTCATCATGGCCTTTGTGGCCGCCGTTAAGGGGTTTTCCAGGTACGTCTTCCAGGCCTCGTCTTCATTAGTGTAGGGGAATTTCTGGAAGTTGACTGGATCGTTCTTCAGCAGCCGCACAGACCTGAAGCTGGAGGCAGGTGGAGAGTCAGACTTAGGCTATGCCTGCATGGCAGCCCAGGCCGGTGCCTGAGGACTCGGAGCTGCCAATCTTGGGAACCGGGAGCTGCCTCCTATACCACCACTAAGGCGTGGACAGGAGCCCTGCAGCTAGATTGGGATCAATGCTGCCATGCAGAAGCCGCAGGCTTGAGCCCCCATCCCCTCGGCACCCTTGCTAACCGTGCAAATCAGAGAGCAAGTGCTGAAACGCCCCTGCAGCCGAGACCAACTGGAAGGGAATTCATGCTCCAGGATAAGAAATGACAGGGCCATACTGCCGAGGGTGCAGCTGATAACCCACCACTTGCTCTTTGAAGCCCTTCTCCTCAAGACCGTGAAAGGCACAGGAGACTGCAGAGCATCGTGATCAGAGAAAACACAGCCAGTGACCGAGAGCACCAGGGCCAGGAAGCCCTGAGGCACAGCTTGTTTGGGGAAATGGCATTTCAGACCGACATTTATTGTAGGGTCCCATCTGAGCAGTGGCTCAGATGCCAGGAACCAGAGTTGAGTACTGCAGGGCACGCAGAGGTAGGCAGAGCCTGGGCAGTGTGCCAGGAGGCCTGGACAAACACCAATCACTATAGCTCAAGAGATTAAAGCCCTTGGTCTCAAAGAAAGGGGTCAGGACAAGCTTTTTGGAGGAGGCAAGTGGCTCTGCTGGAGATGCTCAGCACTGGGGGTTATTTCACTAGAAGTGGTGGGAGAGGGGAGCAGAAATGGGGATAAAAGATAGAACAACGATGTTGATTTTCAAAAAAATATCTAATCTTTAATGAACATTGGCCATGTCTTGGGTAATGGGTTAAGCGCTCTTTGTGAACTAGCATCCAGCTGTATTCTCACGCCAACCCTGATAAAGCAGGCACTATTATTAGATTTCTATTTCACAGCAGAAGAGCTGAAAGTCAGGACAGTTCAAGAGGAGCTGTCCCCAGCCCTGCTAAGGGAGTGGCTTGGAGGGGAGCCGGGCACTGGCAGGAGGACACCAACCTTCAGGCCCAGGCTGTCAGACGTCAGTGGCACGAGATGGACCTGGTGGCCTTATTCATGCCCAGGTTGCTGGGCCCAGGCTAGAGTTGCTGATGCCTTCGGTCGGGCAGCTGAGAATTTGCAGCTCTAACATCCTCCCTGCTGCTGTTGCTGCTGCTAGCATGAAGCCTGCACTTCAAGAAGCCCTGGTAAGGCACCTGCACCTGGTCACCAGCTTGCTCATTTGGGGGTGCAGTGTGTGAAAGAAGCAGGAGGGGAGGGGAGGGGACGGTCTGTCCAAGCTTAGGGGAGAGAGCCCCAGGGCTAAAGTGGGTGCTGCCCGGTCTACTACTAACCCCAAACCACACTTTCTATACCGACAAGCTTAACCCCATCGGAGACACAGAAATAACGGCAGCTGCCATGAGCCGAACCACACGTGAACATAGTTCGTGCTTCTGCTCTGCTCCAAGCTCAGGCTCATTTCTTCAACTCACACCCAAAGAAAGCTGAGGCTTTGGGGGAGGGGTAAGCAGTGCCTGACACCATCCCAGGGGAAGATGACACAAACAGGATTCACACTCGGGTTTCACCAGCCCCCAAGCCACATGTTTCCCTGGTGGTGGAATTCTAGGCATCATGGCAGACCTGCTGGTGGGTAAGGGCCTCAAGAGACCTATTGCAGGGAGTGCTCCCTGTTTGTCCAGAGGCTCAAACCCACATTCTGCTAATCAGAGTGAAAATGGCAGTCCAGGCCAGGCCCTGTCAGATGAGGAATGGCATGGGGGACAACACAGCTCTTTCATGGGCATGAACCAGGGCAGTGTTTCCATGTCACTGGGCTCTAAGGTACAGGGTGTTAGGCTCCTAGAGGGAGGCAAAAGGAGCTGTCACATGGGAAAGAGAAGTGACCAAAAGCTTCCTGGTCTAGAGATATGGAAGGGAGGTGCACCTCAAGTTTCTACCTCAAGACAGAAAGGGCAAAGAGGCCCCTCTTAGCTTCCTCCTGGGCCAGGGGTCAGAGGAACTTATGAAACAGCCCAGGGTAGGTGTCCCTAGCTCTTGTCCAGTCCCAGGTTGAAGAGAACTCTCAAACTCAGGGGACCTGGGACAAACAGGGGAAAGGTCTCAAGGGCTGTAGGGCTCTTCCTACCCTGACTGGACACCACTCATTGGAAACTAAGTCTAAGAAAAGTACCCACCAGGGAGGAATGTGAGTCGGAGGGCCACACCGCTTGGAAAATGCTTAGCGCGTGCCTGTCACATGAGGTGTGCTGAATACCTGCAAGCCACAACAGCACTCAAGGCTTGGAGCTAGACACCGAGAGAGCCACGGTCACCCACGAGCTGTGGCAGATCCTGGCCCATTGGTCCCAATGTGCTGACAGATGGAATGACCATTATCAGCTTTGAGTAGCTAACAGTTATTTTACCCCTTTCCAAAAAAAGACATTTTAGAGGACAACAATGAAGTTGTAATCCAAACAAAAGAACATACAATGTCTTCCATTGACTTGGGGCACCGGTGGCCTACATAGGTCCCTGGTACAGCCTGTTGGGATCTCAGAGTCTGATTTCTTGATCAACAACAGCAGCTGTACCTTAAGCATCTACTATAGGTAGACATGAATCCAACCGCTTTTGGGTAACATCTCAACTGTCACCTACATCCACCTTTAGAAATAGGAATTATCAGCTTCATTTATAGAAGGGGAAGCAGATTCAAACAAGGTACTCAGGGTCACTGAGGAACCGATGGAGATGTCACTTGGATAGGACCCATGGGACTCCAAGACACAACTCCAGTGCTAGTCTTTTTCTAGAAGCTTTTCCTATTCTGGAAGCTTCCCTCCTCTAGAGTACACTGAAACAATTCTCTGTTGCAAAGCAGAATGGAATTTCCCACCCACACAAGGCCGGAGACACGAAGTAGCAGGGCAAGACTGAGATTAGAAAAGTTTCTGGGCAGACCCTGGGAGCCCTAGCATCCTGGCCCCCGAGTCTGCTCACACTACCCGCCAACCTCCTGTCCTGAAGCTCTGCATTCAGCTTCAAGAA
>PVKN010044973.1:0-10016 GCA_004027915.1 Capromys pilorides
GAAATGGAAAAGAAAATATTTAAGAAAATAAAATATTCTTAGGTAGATAGATGTTCATTTTATCTTATTAAAAAATTCTAATTTGAGTCCATACAAGCACATTCAAGTGTGCATGCACGGTACACATAAACACACACACACACACACACACACACACACACACACACACACACACAAAAAATAGCCTGAGAAATTAAACAGGATAATATTTTCAAATATTATGTGAGGTATATGTTTCCAGCAGACTATGAAAAAATAAACATAGAGAACTTAGTATAAAGTTGTAAACTACACACACACAAAAATGTCATCATGAAATTATAATTGGTGGAGCAATTTTATTCTGCTAGACATATCTTTGTTAGAGATAAAAATCTATAGAATTAATTCAGCAGTTTTTGCATGGTATTAAATAAGCAATTATTTATAGACTAGTCCTTTTTCTCCAAAGAGGGTTAGAAGTTATTGTAAATGCTTGATTTTCAGTTTTCTGAGAAATGTGTATTTTATGAAGTGCAAACATTATGCTAAGCATCTGTTTAGGCAAGCACAAGGGCCAGGGTTCAATTCCTGACACCACATGCCCCACCGGCCCTGACCCTGGATATGCTGAACTGACCCCCAAGACAGAGCATGGTGGCACATGCCTGTAATCCCAGTGCTGGGTAGGCTGAAAACAGGAGGATCACTAGGAGTCCAAGCTGCATTGTGAGACCCTATACCAAACACACAAAACTAACTAACTAACTAAATAAATTCAGTGTAATACTATCAAATCTGTTATTACTTTACAAATCTCTACAACTAATTAAAATGGAAAAATATCTGAAAAATTTTCCATCAGTCATAAAAATTGAGCATCTGTGCTAAGACTTGTTTTGAAGTTCAATGGAAATAAAATTAGTAAGTTAATACAAAATCAGATTTTTTTCTATTTCTATTAAAAAAATAATTAAGGGTCTTGATGTCTATCTATACCTGTGTGAAATGTATCCTAGGTGTAGGAAAACAATAGTAGAAAAAGAACTTAGCCTGGAAATTTAATTTTAGGATAAATGAAGTTTATCAGTACTCACTGCATATTGGAATTCAGTAGAGTAAATAAATACTTTTTAAAATGAAACTTTATTTTCAGTTATTGGCTTGCTATTTTAAAAACCAAGCCTACTAGACTTTTTTAAACTTACAAAATAATCCAGTGGTCATGGCTCATGGCTACAAAATGCAGGTAATGGGTTAGAGAATAGAGAAAATGGAATGAAGTACTCATCTAATCATTTGACTTCCAAACTCAAGGATGTAGACTGATGTACCCAAGCCATCTTATTAAGAAGGATTCTGTGGCACTGAAGTCTAAAAGGAATTCCTCTAATTTGTCTCCAAGTGCTAGCACTTAGCACGTTAAACTCCTGCAGCATATTAAAGGAGAAAAGCTCTTTAAGAATAAAAATAGAAATCTCTTTTCATATAGATACCTTCTCAACAAACATTTGTAAAAACTAAAATCATATTATTAAATTTCATTTTAACATTCAGGAATCTATTAAGGAATAAAATAAAGGTAGCTCATTTAATAGTTGATGCCAGAATGCCTGCCTAACATCCAGGGTTTCTTCTCCATTCTGATTGTGGAAACACTATCATCTGCACTCTCTTTCTGCCTCATCTACCTTGAATGTGACATCATTCGGAAATGATGAATAAATTATTTGGTCCAGGTGGTTCAATTTTTCCTTCTGGTCTTCATAGCACATTTTAGAATGAGACAAGCTACAAATACAAATTAGTGATATTGATCTTATAATAAGGAAAATTGTTCTATTCTTTTGAAAATTAAAAAGTTGTAAAAGTATAGACACAGGTCTAGATGTACAAAAAGAGGTATTTCAACAAATGGTTTTAACCTGATTCCAGGATCTAATAGTTCTATGGAAAAGAGAGTAACTAACTCTCCACTGCAACTCTTGGAACAGTGACCTTTGTCATCAGTTGTGGAGACTTACATCAGTGTGCAGTTAGTTCACCTCTATAGCTATCACTTACAGATGTCTATTGCCAAAGATGTAGAAATTATTCACACTATGTATTTAATTTGTCTAAAAATTGTTTAAAATGCTGCAGAATGAAATCCCATGTATTTAAAATTAGTGTTTTTTGTTTGTTTGCTTTGTTTATGTATTTGGTGCAGGGTCTCACAACACGACTCTGACTTGGAGTGATACTGCTATTTTCAGCCTCCTCAGCACTGAGATTACAGGTGTGGTTGGATTTGTTCATCAGCTCAGCAACCCCCAGAGATGGGGCCAGCACAGCATGTGCGGCTGGAATCAAACCCCGATCCCTGCACTTGTCAAAGCAGAGTTGCTGTTTTTTAATTTAAACAGTTCTATGGTATTCATGGAATTCTGAAAATCTGTTAGAAGCTCTGTTTATGGTTGCCCTGCTGCCTTGCATGGTAGCACATGCCTGTAATTCCAGCACTTGAGTGGCTGAGACAGGAAAATCATGAGTTTGAGACCAGCCTGGACTACAAAATGAGCTCAAAGCGAGCCTGAATTGCATTGTGAGAATCTGTCTGAAAAAGATAAATAAATAAATAAATAAATAAATAAATAAATAAATAAATAAATAAGTAAGTTTCTCTGCTTTCTAAGCAATCATTTTTCTGCAACATGGAAAACTAATCCAAATCAGAAGATTGTCCTTTGAGCTCCCTGAGTCATGGGGTTCTGAGAAAGAGAGGCAGATGACTACCTGGTTTAATAAGTATTGAAGTAATGCTACTCTGATGACTTCTTAGTGTTTGTTTATTTCCAAAAAGTAGAATTTCATGATGGAGGATGAGGACTTTTTGTTGTTATTATTGTTCCAGTTATGGCTGTATTTATGGATAGGCAGAACACTTAAAAATTCTGATAGACATGACCTGACACAGAAAGGGCTTACAGTATGAGAAATATGAGGAACTATGGCATAAGTTTTTTCTTTATTTGAAAAAAAAAATCATAAGGCAGCCAGGAAACTCAGCAGACTAAAGCACCTGCTTAGGCAGTTGCAGCCACTGGAATTCAATTCCTGGTGTAATGGGCAAGGCCCAGCCACTGGGGTGTGCGGAGACAGCGACTGAGACTGTGCATGGTGGCTGTGCGCCTGTAATCCCAGCAGGTGGGAGGCTGAAAACAGGAGGATCAGTAGGAGTCTGATCTGTGTAGTGAGACCCTGTAGACCCTGTAGTAAATACATTTTTAAAAATCATAACAGAATAATTAAATAATTAATGAATATCAATATTTGATACACTATGTATCATAATCTTAAAAGACTGGCCAAGCATTAAAGTACAAGTCATAAGCAAAACCAGGCTCTCTTACAAAGAAGAACCAAAAAGACAAAATTACAATTTTTCTCCTTAGTGAGCTAAGAAAAGCTAGGAGCATAAATGAATGAAATTAGCACATGTATGAAAATAGTTTTGAAAGAATAGTGTAAATAACTTGAGGAAATGTTTGGGCTTCTCTTTACTCCCTATTTAGCCATATTTTATCTTGCTCTTTATTTTGAAAGGGAAGGGATGGGCTAACTTTTAAGACCATGTAGATAAGAGGTTTCATATTCTTTGAGAAGTAGGCAGGAGACTCCTGCTCTGAGCAGAGTTGAACAGCAGAAGAGCTGAGGTCAGCACTGTGAGCAGAATGAGGAGGGAAGAGAAATAATAGTGACTGTAGTACACAGGACTCAGGAAATAGAATCACATATGTAGCTGTCATGCAAATAACTCCTAATATGTATATAGTACTTTATTTTTCAATGTTTTTACATGAATTGCATTATATTTAAACAATTACTTTTGTTCATTTTATTTTTTTTAAATAAAAAAAATTATATTTACTTAGAAATATTCAGAAGGTCCAAAAAACAAAACAAAACAAAACCAGTTGCAACTGTTTTTTTTGTTGTTGTTGTTGGTTTTAATTACAAAGTGGTATTCAGTTAACAGAATAATAGAATTATTTTGTGTAAACTGTATCACAGGCAATTGAAAATAAAAACTACCATCCCCATGTATAACTAATTTTTGCTGTGCACCAATGAAAACCTGCTTTCAATTTCCATGCCAACTTCACCCCCTATGCTGTACCAGGCCAGATTAGTGACTATTGAAAATACCACCAGAACAGGGTTATCTAAAGACACACTTGGTAGTGTGTTAACTATACAAAAAAAAAAAAAAAAAGACACTGTGCAGTTTAAAAATAAATCTTACACAGCCTTACATTTTAGTTTTGTTTTCTTCAAAAAGAATGAGTTGTATACAGGGAAATCAAATGCTTTATAGACAAGAAAAATTTAAACTGCTCTAGAACCAATGTATTCGTTATCATCCTCTTGTTCATCCTCCTCATCCTTTTCATCTTCTTCTTCCTCCTCTTCTTTGTCATTCTTCTCTTCATGCTTTTTCTTGTTTTATTCAGCCTTGATGACTTCCTTTTTGTTACATCAGGTTTTCCTTTAGCCCAGTAGGCAGCGTTGTCCTTTTCATACTTTTCCTTCAGCTTAGCAGCCTTCTTCTCCTATGGCTGCTTGTCATCTACTGCAGTATTATTCTACATTTCTCCAAGTTTCTTTGTGATATAACCAATGGAGAGGACAGGATGTTCTCCTTTGATTTTTGGGCAATACTCAGAACAGAACAAGAAGAAGGCCAAAGGAGGTCTCTTGGGCATATTGGAATCCTTGAACTTCTTTTTTGTTTCTCCTTTAGGAGGAATATAAGTTTTCATTTCTCTTTCATAATGAGCTTTGTCTGCTTTTGCTGTGTCTTCCAATTTTTCTTTTTCTTTAGCAAACATGGTCTTCCACCTCTCTGAGCACTGCTTAGAAAACTCTGAGAAGTTAATGGTAGCATCTAGGTGCTTCTTGTGCTCCTCTCGGCAAGTTTGCACAAAGAATACATATGATGACATTTTGCTTCTCGGATTCTTGGGTTTCCTTTGCCCATGCAAAGTACAGAGTCACCCAGTGCCTGTCTGGTTCTCTCTATCCCAGGCACTGTCTCTTTGGAGCTCAATGTGCTAACTTCTTGTTCATTTTCTTAACAATTCTACAGTAATCTGGTCCTCACACTTTCCGGATAGGTGCTGTGTGCTGAGTTCTACTCTGGCTCATTGTACTATAAATTAATAAGGCGCAGTAAAATGTGCTGTAGGAACAGGAGTTAAATGCAACTTGTTACAGTATAATGGGCCTGTAGGATTTATGTGTGTAGAGTTCACTGTGCATTTCTGTAGGTTCCACACTCATGGATCCAATTGTGTACCAAAAATACTTTTAAAATTCCAGAAATTTCCCAAAAGTAAAACTTGAATTTGCCAAACAACAGACACTCTGTTAAATCCATGTACTTGGCAGGGTAGGTGGGCATATCTGGTCACAACTTCCTGGCATTTCACAGTACTCACTGACTGAGCACTTTTTTTTTTTTTTTTTGGTGGGACTGGAGTTCAAACTCGCAACCATGCACTTTCCAGGCAGGCACTTGTGCCTTGGAGCTATCTCCACAGCCCCAGAGAATTGTTTGACTTGTGTTTAAGCCATGCACTGTGCAGTTAGGTCTAGTAATTATGCCTGCTAAACATCTACAGACACTTTCCTTTTCTTTCCTTTCTCTCAACAATGATTCGCATGGCATTCACATTGCACTAGGTATTATGAATAATCTAGAAGTAATTTACAGTATACAGGAAGAAGTATGTAGATTATTGCAAATACTACTTCTATGAAGAACTTGAGTATCTGTACATTTGTTCATCTATAGACTCTTGGGATCAGTGCCTAAGGGAACCTCGGAGAACCACATAAAATATTGTATAAGAACATTTATAAACATGACCAAATGATCTGCTCTACAGGATTGCAGATAACAGCATATGGTGTTTCCACAGAGTAGGCTTCTCACTCACAGCTCTACACTCTGCCCTCTCAGGGGCACACTGCCTGGCCTCCCAGGCCTTCTTCTGAAATCTAGGTGGAATCCTTCTTAACCTCAGAACTCCTGCATTCTGCATGCACCTAAAACCAGTGCCACGTGGATAATGCCAAGGTCTGCTGACAGCTCGAGCAATATCCAGGTTTTCCCCAGTCTTGGCTGTAGGTGTCAAGTGCCTGGGCTGGTGAACACTGATCTTGATTCCGAGAAACAAATTCTCTATGCTGATGACATTCTGTAGTCTGGTTGACCACTGCCTTCATTCTGGAACATGGGGCTTTCTTCTCAAAATGAAGTCCCCCACTCTTGCTATTCTGATACTGCGAAGGGCAAGAACCTGCCACCTCCTATGATGCCCTCAGTACATCTTTTCTATTCTCTTGTTCCTCCTGGGCAATGGGGATCTCAGCTCTATCTTTGCAGTCAAAACACAAATAATCTGGAGTCCAACAGCCAATGCAGTCCTTTCCAGCAGAAATCTCCCCATCCTGGTCTTTACAGATTAGCTTTCTATCAGTCTTCTAATCTGAGCTGTGATCAGAACCTCCCCTACAGAAGGGCTAAAACTTTTCCAGCACCCCCATTCCAGGAAAAAAAAAATACACAAAATGTTCTAGCTCTTTGCTCATAGGCAACATCCTCAACCCTTTTCTGTTTCTTCCCATGAGCCATTCCCAAAAGCTTGTAAGCCACGTGGTCCAGGTTTAGCCACAGCAACAGCCCCACTCCTCTGGTACTAAATTCTGTCTTAGTTACTTTTCTCTCATTTCTGGGACAAGTACCCATCACACAAACTTAGGGAAGGAAAGGTTTATTTAGCTCACACTTACTGGAGGTTTCATAACTTAAAGCAGCCTGAATTATATCACAAGGCCTTGAGACTTCAAATAATATTCTGAGCTGTAAAAGGCTCAAGATACCAACTTCTAACATGGCCTGTTCTGCTGATAACCCACTGTTAATATGGACTATTGGACTATATTGGGGTATTGCTGAACTCATGCACCTACAATATTTGAATTTTAATGGAACACTCATCTCTGACAAAACAAAACAAATAGGATATAAATGGAGGACCATTTTGTAGTGAAAAAATAGTTAGGATAGATATAAGCTACTTTCTCTTAGTTCAATGAGAAGAAAGATTTGTGCTAATAGTGTTTAGACAAAATATCATGTCTGCATCTCGTACTCTGAATAACTAGTATGAAGACAACAATATGCAGTGTATTAATTACTACAATTGTCCTAGTAACCTGTTTTGAAACTGTTCCACTGCTATTTCTTTCTCATTAAAATTAATAAATAAAAAAAGAAATGGAGACTGGGGAGACATGGGAAAGAGAGAGGAAGGAAACAGTTTGAATAAAGGAATTAAGATGTGTGTGAACATGTACCATTTTCGTACAAAAATGTGCTCATTGTGTGTTTCAAAGATGTATTATTAAAGAAAATGATACAAAATTTAAAACTATAAACTGTTTTTTTTTAAAAAAAAAAAGAGAAAGAAATGAATATGTTGTGTGAAGGACCTGCCGTGAAGATACCTGCAGGAGGGGGAAGGAATCGGTTATTTGCAGAATCCGGAGGAAAAACGGCCTGCCATGTGTATGCCTGAGGACCAGCCAGGCCACACTAGACATAAAGCCACAGCAGAGCGAAGCCACCAAAGGCAGGAGATAATGAAAGCCTCAGAATTCATGTGAGGGTCCTGACAAAAGGAGAGTCTGATGATGTATTGCACATTAGTGATCACAGAAATAGAGTCTAACAGATTTAGAATCAGTAAACCACAGTTGTTTAAAAGATGTTCTTTAAAAAAGTTGCTCTACATAGATATATATGTATTTAAAAGTACTTCATTAACCTTTGGAATATTAACTCTAATAACTGAAAACTGTTTCCTTTAAGAAATATTGATTTGATGTCTCAAGTTAAATCAGGGTATGTAGATATTTGACTCTCTGTGTGTGTGTGTGTGTGTGTGTGTGTGTGCGCGCACGCACGCATGCACATGTGTGTGTGTAAGGTAAACACTTAATTTGGGAGACTGAGTAAAACAGCTTGTCTACTGCATTCTTATTGAACCTCACCTAACACTTTGCTGGCCTTAATCAAATAAAAGTTGCATAAGAAATAATTCTGTCTCTGCCTGTGGCTAGAATACTTGTCTTCTCCTGCTCTTTGTCTTGGCATGGACTGAGATTTGTTCCCCCAGTTCTCCTGATTTCTAGGCCTTTGGATTGAGATAGGAAATACACTATTGGCTCTCCAGTGTAACAAGTTCATCATTTCAGAACTTAGACTTTTGATTTCCATAACTTCATGAGCCAGTTCCTTAGAATAAATTTATCTCTATCTTCTATTTGTCCTGTTTCTCTGGAAGGCTCTGACTAAAACAAAAACTGATAGTATGATGCTGTTATTTTCTCACAGATGTATTTTTTAATAAATGGGGAAAGTAGAAAACCAAGGAGACAAAATATTTTTATCATTTAGGTGCATATGAGCTCTTGGTTTGTGTTTATTGTTTGATATTTAATTTCCAGTTTCTTCTCTGCTTATCTGTTGGTGAATATGCATGTCTTTGTAACAGTGAAGTATTATTCTGCTATAGAGGAGAATAAATTTGAGTTATTTTTCGGAAAATGAATACACACTGAGACCATACTGTTAAGCGAAATAAATCAGACACATAAGCTTAAAAGTTATATGGTTTCTCTTCTATGAGAAATCCAAAGTGTAAATAAATTGAAGAGCAAGATAAAAGATAAACAATAGAGAACCAGGAAATAATGTTTTTCTAAAGGGAGAGAGAACAAAGAAATGGAAGGAGATGATGCAATGGAAGAAAATATGAAAAATGCAACATATTATAAAAAAGGCTTGACCATGGATTTGTTGTGGCAATGCATGATCTCTCTAAAAGGAAAGCAGTCATTATACATGTTTAACATGGACAGATAAAAATAAAGAAAATTTAAGATATAGAAGGTATCAATATAGATATAAAACTTACATATATATATATATATATATATATATATATATATGCATCCAAGATATTTAATACATTGAGTTAAGAAAAGAAATCTAGAAAGAAACAAATTTCCCTGAAAAATTCCTATAAACTTTTTTTTTAAACTTTGATCATGAGAATTCCATAGTATTGGGGCTGGGGAGATACTTCCACGGTCTAAGGCCTACCTGGCAAGGGCAAGGACCTACGTTCAATTTCCAGTACAGAACGCAGTGCCAGCTCTAGAACACCAAGTGTGCCCTGCCCATCTAGAAACCCAGCGTGCTGGTGCACACCTGTAATCCTGGCACTGGGGAGACTGAGACTGGCAGAACATTATGGGTGTGAGCTGTGTAACAAGATCATGTACCAAATAAACATAAGACTTTTTAATTTTTTTATGTATTTAGTAAATGGTCTACAGGGTTTCACTACACAGATTGGACTTGTAGTGATCCTCCTGTTTTCACTTTCCCAAGTGCTAAGATTATAGGCATGTGCCATCATGCCCAATCTCAATAACTGTTTCAGTGTGCCCCAGGGGCAGGGCCAGCACAGCCTGTGGCATCAGGGATTAAACCCTGGTATCTGCGCTTTGCTTAAGCAGGCACTTTAATCCACTGAGCCATCTGGCTGGCTCTTAATTTTTTTTTTTAATAAAAAGAATTTCATATTATTATCCATATGTAACAATACAATATTTTTAAATAAAAGGATGTATTCTATCTACTACCTTAAATTTACTAGGTAAAGAAGTAGCAAAAGCTTAGCTAAGACGCCCTGAAAAGCAAATCTATAGGAATCTTGCATCTTGACTCAAACATACTGATTTTACCTAATAAACTAACATGTTTAGAGTTTTCTGTTCCTATGTTAATACACTGTTTTCCAATTTAGAAGGACCAATGACTTCAATTTGGGGTATAGATAACCAGATTATATAAAAAATCCTTCCCAAGCATCTAGCGTTCTAAATGTTTTAGAATGTGAGAATGATTACGGGGTAATATC
>PVKN010044974.1:0-10012 GCA_004027915.1 Capromys pilorides
GAGAAAGAAGGGAGTGTAGGCAGGTGGGGTAGATGGAAGGGGTGCACCATGGAAGGAGGTGCCCCACCATGTTACCTTGCAGACAGAGCAGCCACACACAGCTCCGGGGCAGAGAAGGAAAATGTCTACCTCATCAGTAAGAAGAGTAGGACTGTTGGCAGAGGGCTACTGTTTGTTTCTGAACCTAACCCATACCTTGCTGCCCATGGAATGGAAGTAGCCTATCCTGGCAGCCAACATGTGCTTGCAATTCTGCAGATTTAAGGTAAGTTACTTTAGAGAGACTTCAGTGCAACCCTACCTCAGACTCCCTAGAGAAAGGAGAGAGGGTTTTGAGAGGGTTAGGGGAAACGATAGAGGAAAAGTCACTGCCTGCAGTCCGATTCTGCTACCACTCCAAGATGACACTCCTGGCTTCAGGTTTGTGGTCAGGTCTGTTGCTCAGCTCTTTGCTGATGCTTTTCCCAGCTCTGTGGTTCCCTTTTCCGATTCCTCTGCACAGGAAGGCACTTGCACAAAAGAGTATTTGGCTCTGACAAAGAGCCTTCCTGGAAGCTCAAAAGACAGTCAGGGAACGAGATGGGCAGGACTAAGTGTCAGCCAAGCACCAGTGTCTGCTGACACTGGTTCATACCTGGGAAAATCCAGAGATGCAGAGGCCCAGGCTTGACCCTCATGTCCTCCAACTGGTCCCATTTAATTGCATTTTTCTGTAGTTCCACCCAAGACTAACACATGTTGAAGCTGTGCAGCTAAGTGCTCTATCAGGCATCTTCTGCAGGATGATCAGCAGATGTTACAGAATACTGGACTAAAACAGCAAATTGAATACTGTTTCCATCCTCCAGCTGCTGCGAGGTACCAGGTGCCAACCAGAAGGTAAGACAGGTGCACGCCTCAAACCAAACAATGCTGTGGAGAGAGACAGGGCCTGAGTATGGCTGGCTTCTGTTCTATTGACATGGCTCTTCCTAGAGATACTACAAGTCCCAGAAATGAGAAATCAGAGTCTTCAGGGAAGGTCAGACATAAATGTACATCTCATCCATGTGACAGAAGATGGACATGACTGGATGGCACCATTTGAATTTAAAAAATGTCACTCAGGTGGATAAACCTCGAATGCTGCAGGGATTAAGCAACAAGGTTGACAGTCCAGGTATTTGGTCCTGGATGCCTTGTATAGGATCTAGGGGTGTAAGTCAAGGGGAGTATTGTGGAGATGAGAGTGAAGCCTCAGAGATGGTCTGCTCAGCATGTCCTTTCTCCTGCAGGACCTGGATCTCCTGCAGGATGTGGGTCAAACCTCAGTGAGCATCCTTTTCTCTGCATATGCCCGATGTGGAGTGGGCAGGTAGCTGGGTCTCCGCTCTCGGGCAGCCTCAGAGAAGTCTGGTTTCCCAAGTCCATTGTCAGTCCCCTTCAGGTCAGGTGTGGGCTGCCCACAAGTTACATGGGTGTACTGACCCTGCTCCTCCTGCTCTGTCTCCCGGTGGTAGAAGTAGTTGAAGTTGGAAACGATGACAGGAACAGGTAGAGCAATGGTGAGGACCCCAGCAATGGCACACAGGGATCCCACAATCTTGCCCCCCACAGTCATGGGGTACATGTCCCCATAGCCCACCGTTGTCATGGTCACCACCGCCCACCAGAAAGCATCTGGGATGCTGGGGAACAGTGAGTCGCCATCATCAGCCTCAGCAAAGTAGACAGCGCTGGAGAAGAGGATGACCCCAATGAAGAGGAAGAAGATGAGCAGCCCCAGCTCCCGCATGGAGGCCTGCAAGGTCTTGCCCAGGATCTGCAGCCCCTTGGAGTGGCGGGACAGCTTGAAGATGCGGAACACTCGGACCAGGCGGATCACCCTGAGGATGGCCAGGGACATGGCCTGCTGCCCGTTCTGGCCGCCCCCTCCACTCATTGACTGCTGCTCCTGTTGCTGCACCAGCTCTGTGCCCAGAGTGATGAAGTAGGGGAAGATGGCCACCAAGTCAATGATGTTCATAATGTTTCGGAAGAAGGCGGGCTTGCTGGGGCAGGCAGAAAAGCGTACCAGGAGCTCAAATGTGAACCACACAATGCATAGGGTCTCCACCAAGAAGAAGGGATCTGTAAAGAAGGAGCCCCCAAAAGTACTGAGTGAGGGTGAGGCCCCTGTCCCCAGGCCTCCAGAAGCGAGGCCGTGATGGAAAGTATAGGGGTCATCCTCATCCTCCTCTTCCTCCTGACTGCCTCTGGAGGCTGGCACCACTCGACTCAAACCATCACTGCTTCCACCGCGACCCTCTGCCCGGAACTGGGGCAGCGTCTCCAAGCAGAAGATGACGATGGAGATGAGAATGACCAGCACAGAGACGATGGCGATGCCCCGGGCAGGGCCCGAGCTCTCCGGGTACTCGAAGAGCAGCCACACCTGGCGCTGGAAGGGCTGGGAAGGCAGAGGCTTCTCGTCCTCGCCCCCTTCCGGCAGGCAGCCCTCATCCTCCCGGAAGGCAGCCAGGGCTTCGTCCCCCAGCTGGTAGAAGCGGATCTCCTCCTGGAAGATGTCCAAGGGCACGTTGACCGGCCTGCGCAGGCGGCCCCCGGACTGGTAGTAGTAGAGGATGGCGTCGAAGCTGGGCCGGTGACGGTCAAAGAAGTACTCGTTGCGGAGCGGATCGAAGAAGCGGACGCGGCGGCCGGGGTCCCCCAGGAGCGTGTCAGGGAACAGCGACAGAGTGCGCAGCTGCGTCTCGAAGCGTAGCCCAGAGATGTTGATGACCAGCCGTTCGCTGCTGCAGCAGCCCCCCGCGCCGCCGGCCTCCGGGAAGTCTGCAGCGTCCTGCGGCTCCCCGTCCGGGCCCCGGGCCTCCGCCGGCGCCGCTAGTGCGAGGGACTTCTCGGACCGCATGTCTCCGGGCTCTCAGGGCACGCAGGGAGCCTGGCGCCGCTAGGGTGGGGCTGGAGTGGGCAGTGTCCTGGGACAGAGGAGGTGACCCTGCGCTGCGGGCACCCGTGCCGCTGTGCCGAGACCCCAGAAGCCCGAACGCCAAGCTGGAGCGCAAAACCCGCCGCCGGGAAGACGTGGCCGCGCCCCTCGCCGTTTTCAGCCCGGCTCCCGCCGCGGTCAGCGCAGCACTGCAGCCGGCTCGCCCAGCTCCTGCCGCCCTCCTCCCGCAGCTCCAGACTACAGACCCCGGCGGCCTCCGGAGCCCAGCGCCAGATGCGCCTCCCGCGGGGTGTCTCGGCCTCCGCCTTGCGTCCACCACAGGGCTCGGTCCGGCCGAGGTTGCCGCTCAGCTACCGCCTCCGCCACCTCCTCGCAGGCAGCGGCTCCAAGGCGCAGACAGGGCCTAGGGCTGCCCTGGCGCCAGAGTGCGGGACCCACCTCCCCGCCCGTGAGGCTCCTGCGGGCGCCGCTGGCTCGGCTCAGCTGGTCCTTCCTAACACACCCTCCCCGTGACGTATCAGGCCCCGCCCGCTGCCCCCTCCCACCCCACGCCCACGGCACACCCCTCACTCCGCTGGGGGCAGCAGCAAACCCAGCCCAGCAGCTCACACTCGCCTCCCATAGCCTTTCCCGCGCTCTCCTGGCGCACCTCTGGTTGGTACACACTCCCGTTCACCCCCTAAACGCACACCTGCACCTTAATACCGCATCCCCTGCGCTCCGCCCTTGCCCTGTCTCGGTGTACTGAGCTGACCTGCGCAGTGTGTTTCGTCCACAGGCAATCCCACCCTACTGCCCCCAAATTCGCCCCTGTCTACTACAGACCACAGAGACCTCTACCGTCTCACATCCAAACATTTGGTGAACAAATTAAACCTGGGCATAACTCCTTATTTTCAGAAACCCTTTTGCCTGCTTCTCAGTATCTACTGAAAGGAGGGGATAGCATCTTTGGAAACTTCTGGAGAACTTCCCCTTTAGATGGTTTTCTAAAGCAATCCATGCACCACACGCTGCCCCGCCCCCATTCCTGAATTTTCAATTGTGAGGTTGGGAGGGCCTTGCAGCAACTCCCTAGAATGGTAGTGACTGTCAGCAAAGGACCCTGGAAGCTTCCCCAGTGCCTTTTCCGGACGAAGTTTTTCTTCTCCCAGGGAGTCCTGGACCTGCCGGGGCAGCAGACAGATGAGGACAATCCCACAACCCTGTCCTAGTGCAGGGACAGGCAGCCTGGGCGCGTGGTTGGCAGTCTCCCCCGGAAAGCACCTGGAACTCCCACTTGGAGGGAGGGATGAGTGTGGGGAGCTTTGACTTTTTTTTTCCCCAGGAACGGGGTTCGAACTCACGACTTGCACTTGCCAGGTAGGCACTTGTGCCACGGAGCTATCTCCCCAGCCCCTGGAGCTTCGACTTTGCAAAGGTCTTTATTTCAATTACTATGGCTAGGCTTCCTGAGAAACTGGTATGGCGGGTGCCATCCACAAGAAGCAAAGAGAGAAGTCGCCTCTGCCCCTAGGCCACACTCCAGACAGGGCTCATTTGTCAATACTGGGGTAGGGGAGGGCAGAGCTTGTGGTTAGCGACCTGCTGATGCTGTCCCTAACTCTCCAGGAGGACAGAGCTAGAAAGGGCTTTCCCCCCACCTGTGCCAGAGACATCATCTTTCCTCACATGGGTGAGGCTGTGGTGGAGGAGAACCCAACCTTTTCAGACTGCTGCTTCCAGATCGGCTGGAATTTGCCTCGTGAATCTGTCTCTCCCCTTTTAGCTGGCTATGGTCAACATGAACTGGTTGAGAGCTGCTTTCCTGCAGATATTTGTGCATTAAAGTTCACTAAGCACAGTGATGAGCACAGCACACAGTGGCATTCTGCAGCCACAAGATGCATCGCAGAAGAGTTATTTGCACTGCACAAAGCCTTTTAAGACCACTGTGGTTCTCAGTAGCATTTGCTCCCTCGGGATCCAGGTGGGGCTATGGCTCCTGGGCCTGCAGGAGAGAGCTTAGGTGCTGAGTACAAGAGCAATCGGAGCCTCAGAATGCACTGCACCCTCAGCTCTCTGCTTCACCTCTCTCTCTGCTTCCTTTCTCCACCATTGATTCCTACTCCCTCCACTCGTCTTGCACATTTCTGTGAAAGGCAAGGAAACAAATATACTGCATTCACCCAGTCAGCAGTTTTCCCATTTACAGGCTGTGTAATTAAGGGATTTAAACTTCAAATAAAAGTTGCTTCATTCATTAAAAAAAAAAAAAAAAAAAAAAACGGAAAGGAAAACAACAACAGCAACAAAACTACAATAGAGAGTTACTCTTGTACCCTTGTCCAATTATCTGTGACTATTTTGAGGATTGTAAATACACTTGCCTGCGAGCCTTTGAGTTTTTGTTTTCAAACTTTGGAATGAATCATTCCCTTGCGTGATGGTTTTCATGGTTGCCATGTTTATCCAAGAAGTTGTCAACTAAGTGAGTAACTACTAAACCAAGAGGTCTGGGAAGGAACCTGCATTTTGTCAGGGAAGTGCATAGCCCAGCCTGAGGCTTCCAGCAATGAGAACTTACCTACAGGCAGAGCTGATGCCCGGAAGTCACCTTCACATCAAGTACAGAGCTGTGCCGAGCTGTGCCCCAGGAAGGTTTTCTCACACATGGGAGGTTCCCATGGGAGGGGAAAGCCATCAGCAAAGTCATGAATCAGAGTTCTGTTTTTAGTTCTTTTGTAAAACAGAATGTGTCTTGCTTAAAAGAAACCCTATGCCCAGATCATTCCACCTAACCATACATGAAGGAGAAACAGTTACCTCTGCAGAAGGGCTGCTTCCCAGGTGAAGGAAGAAAGGAAGCTCAGCTCCCTTCATGACGTGCCTGTTTCCGCTCCCACTGATCATTTTCCCAGCATCATTCACTGAACACCAATCTCACCCCAGAAGACTGTCTCCTGGCTGTGTCTGGACTCGGGTGTTTGCAGCAATCACACAACGGCAGTCATGTATTAAAACTAGCACTCACCGAGCAGCTACTAGTACCAATATGGTGGCAGGCGCTAAGAAACGAATAATAATCAAGACAAAATATTTGCTCTTATGACCTTACATGTAAGATTCCAGGCAGAAATTTTTATCCTAAGGATAGAGAAAATATTTCATATTGCATATTATTGTAAATGTTTTGAAGTGAATCGCTGGGATGTTACGTGAATAAAGAGCCTTGAGGTTCAGCCTCAAGAGGGTGGTTGGTGGAGGAAGTGCTCTCTGAAGGAATGTTTCAGCTCAGAGTTCAAGGGTGAGTGTGGTCAGCTGGGTCAAGAAGCAGAGGAGACAAGTTCAGAAGCCCTAAATTAGAAAGATCATGAGCTTTGGAGGAGCTTACAGGTTGTGTGCAAGGAAGTGCAAGGTATGGCTGAAGAAGAGGCAAAGGGGACTGTCTTGAGGAGGAAATGGGAGGAGTGACACAGAGCTAAAAGAAGCAGCAAAAGAGCAGGTAACTGCAGGAACCTGGGGAGGGAACTTTGTGACTTGCAACAGGTAAAGTACTGAGGACAGACCGAATGAAAAGGAGAGGGCCTTGGAACTTCAGGAACTGCACATGCACAGGACCCAGGATGGAGCCATGTGGCAGGTCAGCAGTGCCATTGACGGAGACAGTAAAAGGGGGAGGGTGAGCCAGTTGGGATGGACCCAGGGCTACTTTTCAGACATGGGTGTGTGGATCTGTGGACTAGACATGAAAATAGGCATCATGAAGGCACCCATTCATTCTTTCAGGTCTGGAATATGGATAAAAATGTATGATTTATGAATTTAAAATTTTATAACTATTTAAATCCATGACATTTCTAGCAAGCCAGAATATAAACACCTGTTGATACATGTATCAAAATAAGCACATAGAATGTTGCAAGTAATTTTATATTATTTTATCTACTTCACTTGGCTTTGGACCCCCAAATGCACTTATTCAGGGTATATAAATGATCATTCTCTCACATTCCCAGGCTCTTCTGTGTGTACATGTGTGTGCATGCATGTGTATGTGTATGTGCATGTGTGTGTTTGTCACCATCCTCCAATATGACCCCTGTGTGGCCCTCTGGGAAGGAAGGAAGGAGGACAGCCATAGCCATAGCCTTAGCCTGCTTTCTCTGCATGACCCCTGGGAAGGTTCTCTTCTCACCCACAAGCTCCTGCTCTGAGAACAAGTCAGGAATGGTTGGGACTGAGAATTGAACCCAGGGTCCCACACATCCTGGGTAAATGCTTTACCACTGAACTACATACTCCAGCCCACAATTAGCCTTTTGTTCCTCTAAACACACACACACACACACACACACACACACACACACACCCCTCGAAGATTTGGTAAACAGTTACATTAAGAATGAATCCAGGGCCAGCCAGATAGCTCAGTGGACTAAAGCTCCTACTTAGGCAGAACACAGCCGCCAGGGTTTAATCCTGATGTGTTATGCCGGCCCCACCCCCAGGGTGCACTGAGACATGATTGAGACTGGGCGTGGCGGTGCTTGCCTGTAATACCAGGCTGAAAACAGGAGAATCACTATAGGTCACATCTATATAGTGAGATCCTGTACTAAACTTAGAAAAAGAATGAATCCAATGAACTCTATGGTTTTATTTCCTGCCCATACTGTAGCACTTACTGACTCCACAAACCAATTAAAGTTTTCTGCCCACACTAATGGCATAACTGTTAGACCTAATGTCCCCTCACACTATTTTAGTCCTTGGAAGTAGTGTGACTGTCATTTCCTTCCACTCAGGCTTTCCTCATGACCAAAGAGACAGAGGAAAGATAAATGCAAAGACTTCTCTGATAGGCATGCACTATTTATAATTAACTGCCTCATCCAAGTTTTGAATGATGGTGACGAGGATGTCATTTGCAAAATGGTGATGGTGGTGTGATGATTATGGTGATGCTTCAGAGAGAAAAATCTAGCAGCTTTCACTTGAGTGAAGATGTATATTAGGAAAGGAATGCATCAGACATCTGTGCCATGCAAATCCACAGCCTCAGGAAAGGGTGTCTCCTGCCAAGAAACACATCTATAAGGAACCCTATCTTTCCAAGATGATTGCAGGAGAACTGGTTATCATCACAGGTTTGGAGTCTGTTTCTTCCTCCTTGCCGCGATATAATTAGTGCTGCCTTCCAGGGCTCTCTAGCCTTTCAGGAACGTGGGTCATGCACCCCTGAACTCTCTTGGGCTGGCTGATACCAGGCAGGGTATTTTGGCAAATGTGCTATGAGCAGAAAGAATACATCTCACTTCTGCAGCAAACTATTGCATCATCATTGGGAAAGCCCTCAGAGCTTTTTCACTGCAACAACTACCAGCATGGTCCACGATGACAGCTGCTCTATCAGAGATGTCCAGAGTGAGGTGACACAGACAATTGTCCCCAGTGGAAGCCATGGTACCCTGGTTGTAAGTATCTGATGTTCAGAGACTGACTTGTTACTGTGTTGCTGAGTTTACCCAAACTGCTTCAGGACTCGGTGTCGAGAAATGAAGGGCTGCTATAACTACACATTTAGAACTGGGGACATTGGATCTGGAGCCTGACAATGGATAGTGGAGACATGACTGGATGATACCACAGGCATTCCAGGTCACAAACAGTAAAATGTTCTGAAAAACTGTGATCATTTGAAAGGCAGCCAAATTCATTAATATTGAAGAGGCTTGTAAAAAGATTGATAGTATTATTATGTTGAGTCTTACTGACTGCAGGCAAAAATGTAGTGGATGATATTGGTCAGCTCAGAAGAAAAACATAGTTATTTTTACAAAAAGAGATGAAACAGACAAGAGAGAGTCCCACAATGTAGAGAAATTACAAAATTGACAAAAACAACTACTTCTCAACTGCCAAAATAAGAAAATATATCTTAAAAGGTGTCTGTGTTAAGCGAGGTTGGTGAGGATTCAAGCTGGTTTCCAGGAACATATCCTCTGAAGGGAATAACGTGGATTTGAGGAAAACTTACATTTTAACTTCTAAAACTGCTACTTGCATTGAATAAAGTGACTCAAGAAAGTGAGTAGGATATAAACTCCCAGGGAAACCTCAAGACTTGTATTAACGACTCTTAGATTCATCCCTAGTGGAACCTGAGGTGTCATTATTGTCTTTCAGTATAAGAGCTACCGATGAGAAATTCCCTGGCCATAGGCAGATTTGAAGACAATCTGTTTTAGTCAGCTTTCCGTTGCTGTGACAAAATCACCTGAGAGATCTGAGAAGAATATTATTATGGCTCACAGCTTCAGAGGGTCCAGTTTGAGGTTACTTGGCACCATTACTTTGAGCTGAGGGCAGCAGAGCACATGGTGGGGCAAAATTATTTACCTCTTGTTGCCAGGGAAACAGACAAAGAAGAAGGCCAAGATCCCAATATTCCCTTCAAAGATGCACCCACCCCAATGGCCTCGTTTCCTCCTGCTAAGTCCTGTCTCTTAAAGTTCCACTTGGCTGTGGAGATCACTCGGTAGAATAAGCACTTTCCAGGCAAGCAAAAGGACCTGAGGTCAATCCCTAGTCTTGCCCAAAAAAAAAAAAAGTTCCACCAACTCTTAGCAGCATCCAGGGCTTTTGAGGACCATGCCTTCAACACATAGGCCTTTGGGGAACATTTAGAGCCCAAACTATAATATAGTCATGCTTCCAAGGGAACTATGACCTGGCATTAACCACTCAGGCCCCTAAGCATTGATAGACAAGAAGCAGGAAACTGCTGCATCTCCATGGAAGATGTCCTCTGTAAGGCCCATCCTAGTGATCAACACAGACAATAAAAGAAAAAAGAGCAGCCAGGGGTAGAAACCAAGGGCAGAGAACAGGGAGCTGGGACTCTTGACAGGCATTCAAGGGAGATTTAACACTGGTTAGCAGAACTTCAGGCTCATAGTGGACCAATAATTGTTCTGCCCTCCCCATCTTTCCCACTTCTGAATAACAACATTTCTTGCATTTATCCTGTTCCAAATGAAAGTGCAACACACTATGCTGTGGAAGAGACAGATGACTCACCTTTGGGTTCCTGTGTCTCCA